>JAIOTZ010002221.1:0-21761 GCA_023374045.1 Limonium bicolor | reverse complement strand
GAGTAAAGGCCTCTTGACTGCCGTGGGGTATTTTAATTTATACACGGTCTTATCTATTTACTCTGGAGGTCAGTTCATGTTTTTTTGTTTTTTTTTTGTGCGCTTTTAAGCGTCTGAATTTTTCTTTTTGGCTGACCTTTTGGCTTTAGTTCAAGTATGCTCCGTAGTAGCTATTTAGTTCTTAATATTTGATTCTCACGGACGTGTCTTTGTTACACGACTTGTTTAGTTTATCTTACCGCTCGTAATTATGTGTAGATAGCTAGTATGCTCTGCTAGCATTACTACCTCTTTTTTTTCCGCTAACGTGCACATTCAAATGAGATGTTTTTCATCTTTGAGAAATCTTTATTTTTCAGCCCCATTTATGGCTTTGACGCTGCTGGTTGACTTTAATTAGTTTCAGTCAAAAGGTTACTGAATTATATATGTTAGAAGTCTCTATGATTGTAAACTATTTTACATAGGATGTTTAGTTTCCTTCTCATCATCATTACTGTTCTTATGTCCCGCCAGGAACTAAGGTAATTGACTACTATCGGTTACATATTGCATTTGATTGCGATCGTATATATTTACGTGGTAACTTTTGGGTTAATAGTAACATCACACCATTTCAAATCCTCACATATCTGTATACTCATGTGTTTACCCCGAATTTTTGAGCCATGTATCCATGTATTTTATGTAGTTTCAACACCGCTTCCTTTGCATTTTTACTTATCCAACTTATAAACTTTCATCTATTTGTAGTTTATGTGTCCACTTGTAGGGGGTTTCGAGAATCATCCAACACTGACGTGATCAGCGTAAGTGTTGGGCTACCTCTGCACCCCAATTTGTGCGTAGTGTCCCTTGACCTGGCCAGGGTCAAGTTTGGCTTTGCACGTCCGTTTTAAACGATCAAAAAATTATTCACATTGAACTCTTATCCCACTCGTCTAGTCCTCTGGCAAATTCATGGACTAGTGTCACCATCTACGCCTTTAGATTAATCTTTGAATTCTTTAACTGTACATACCTCTAGTCCTCTTGATTTATATATATATAGATTCCCATATAAGTGTTCCAACAAGTTTAATGATATACTAGTACATACATTGATATCCGGCGGGTATTATTATTTTTTTTTCTTTGCATTTAGTCAATTTGGGTATACACCGGTATACTTCCAAATTCTCGTATTATTCCTATTATCCTCAACACCTACAAACTAATATAGAATTTACAAAATGATTCTTTACTTATTTTAACCCATCAATTACTTCCTCCCTTAAGTCCATTAATCTTGTTTAAAGTTTCCAAATTTCAATACCCAATTATTCCAAAATATTTGGTTTCCTCCTGATATTTTCCTCCTTATAAATATGTGACTGATTTTTCTTGTTGGCCCGATTAGGCTCCCTTCAATCTGACGTAAGCTTTATCCCGTTTTCCATTTTAATATATATTTCTTCTTTTTTTTCTGGGTCTCGTAACCCTTCTGTTACTTTCTCATTATTATTCCTTGTTCACCGGTGGTAGAAACAGAGGTGAATGACCAGTTGTGGTCACCAGTTTCAGCTGTCTGAGATTGAGAGACTTAGAAGAATAATTGAATAAAAGAAGAAGGAAGGAGGTGGTGTTTTGTTTCTCAGGTAATGTAGAGAATGAGGAGAAACGTGAGAAGGAGCAGAGAATTTATTGAATTCCGTAATATTATACTTTAGTGTGTAAAATTGTGTCATGCTTCGTTAAGCATTATAGGTTGCACCAATTTTATGGTGTAATCTCGTCTTGAACTGTATTCTCTTAGTTCATTGTTTACGAGAGGTTTACTAAAATTAGCCTCTCAGGTGTACGAATTGGAGAATTTATCTCAATCCCGTCTTTGGCTTAATTAATTGTTTATTTAAGCTTTATTTATTTCACAAATTTTAGGGTATTTAGGTCCTATTTGCTTGTGAGGTAGGCATATCGACTGCTAAGCATGTCGACCCAGGTTGCCGCTAAAATTGGTCCCTCTACGGGTATTATCCTTTTGGCAACGTCTATTGTATGGTATAGTCTTTTCTCCACGGGTTGTTTGTATGACATTAAGTAATTGCCAGATCGGGCTTTCCCGAGTATAAGGAGGCCTTCTTCCTCTCTGGCGTTCTTTCTCTGGGTTTAAGGGAAATTAGGGACGTGGAGGTTGGGTGTAAATGTCTGTTAGGCATCCGGTAGTCATTCGGGAAGGATCCTAACTAACGCGCCTCACGTACTACCCCAACCCTTAACTCATTGTCAGAATTCCTAAACTCGGTATTTCCTGTTCCAGTCATCAGAGCGCAACTACGCTCTGATACCACTTTCTGTAACACCCCCGAAATAAACATCCAGTAGTACCACCAGCTCCTAGCCTTAATACAGGACAACTATGCAGCGGATTCTCAACATCATCCGGGTGTCACAGACGCCAACCGCCCACGTGGTTGACACAACCATACCACCAACACCAAGTTACGGTCTGCATGACTAGAAACAACCCTCAATACAAACTCATAAGCAATACATAGTACAATTCCCAACTACCGAGTGTCTACAACAAAATTACCAATTCATAAACTAAGAATTACATCTCGGGTTTAGCATCAATCCATATATTACACATACTACTACAACCTTAAAGGTCATGCCCTGATGGACTACCCCCATGGTAGCCATCCCGCCTACGCTCCGTTATCGTCCGGCACAATACCTGAAAAAAAAATTGGGTTGTAAAGGACTCAGCAAACTATGCTGAGTATGGACGTGTGTAGCCCGTATGTTACCGGGCCACACGACTACTTGGTCGAATATTATTAAGTCAATTTACATGCTATAATAAAGCAGTAAAACACACCACATTACATCATAGTATCATACACACTTAAGGTAGTAACACATTAGCAACAACAACCAAGCACAACAAGCTGCTAATAACACAACAACGATCATGCACATAATAAACCGTGTGCATAGGTATGTAATACCCATGATCCTCACTATGGGATCGTACGAGCGTTGTGTGTTTTCATTTCTTTTCTCTTGTTCCCTTAAAGTGTATTTTCTTTCTCTTTCCTTGCACCAGGTCTGGGGATGTAATTTAGATCCCGTGACCATCTCATGTAGGTGCTAATCTTTTCCTTGTTTCTTTAAGGGTTATTTGTGAATTCTCTTATCACCACAATTTGGAGTACATCTTGTCCATAGCTAATCCTCCATTCCCGGATAGCTCTCTCTCTCTGTGTTGTTTTTAAATGTTACTGGCCATTGCCCCGGATACCAAGGGTCCGTCTCCCTATTCCTTTTCCATGTTACTAGCCTCTGCCCCGGATACAAAGGGTCCGTCTCCCTATGCCTCTTAATGCTCTGGTCTCTACCCCGGATACAAAGGGTCCGTCTCCCTATTCCTTTTAATGCTCTGGTCTCTACCCCGGATACGAAGGGTCCGTCTCCCTATTCCTTTTTACGCTCTGGTCTCTACCCCGGATACGAAGGGTCCGTCTCCCTATTCCTTTCAATATCATTGGTCTCTACCCCGGATACAAAGGGTCTGTCTCCCTATTCCTCTTTATTTTATTGGTCTTTACCCCGGAT
This sequence comes from Limonium bicolor, assembly GCA_023374045.1. Taxonomy (NCBI): domain Eukaryota; kingdom Viridiplantae; phylum Streptophyta; class Magnoliopsida; order Caryophyllales; family Plumbaginaceae; genus Limonium; species Limonium bicolor. The sequence continues at coordinate 18,161 of JAIOTZ010002221.1, read as the reverse complement.
ACAAAGGGTCCGTCTCCCTATTCATTCTTAACGGGTATTGGCTTATTATCATCATTGATAGTTCGACACCATAGTGGGTGTCATTGGAGGTCCTCTATAGTTAAGAGGAGTTTTCTCTTTATGTAGTTCCTTTGTTTGTTTACGAAGTTCGTTGTGTTTCATCTCAAGGTTTCATCAAAGAGAAGGGACTACACTACTGTGTGCGCGCAAACAATATGCACAATAATAGCAAGCGGGTAAGCAAGGAAAAACAATCAATCCATTCACATGCCTTACACAAGCTCACAACAGACAAATAAGCACGGTAAAACAGACGTCCGTTTTCATGCATTAGTCTTGTGGTCATATACAAACAAGGCACACATCACACAAGCCGTGTAACACGGCAACATACGAACCACACATGTCCATACCTTATTCAGAAGCAAGAGCCGTTTCACACACGGGGTCCCGATTGGCGCTCGTTACGGCCCTAAAGTTAATTAGAAACAACTTGTCAGTTTTTATGATTTCATGTGCAACGTTGTGACATTCACCCTAACTTATTATATCACTAGTAGAAAAAAGATTTTAAATGACGGACTTGATACCACGGTTATCAGTGAAACCGTCGTTTAAATTTTATAAACCACGGTTACTAAACGAACCGTCATATATGTTGCACGGCTCACTATATAAACGACGGTTTTTACAGAAACCGTCGTTTATAGTTCATCTCCGTATAAGATAAACGACGGTTCCATTTCTAACCGTCGTATATAATATTCATAAACCACGGTTTAATATACAACCGTCATTTATCTGGTACGGCGTCGTATTATAAACGACGGTTACCTTAGAACCGTGGTTTATTCCTTTTATCACAAAGGTTTTAAACGACGGTTTTTATAATAACCGTCGTTTAAAGTCATTCAATTAAATACCCGACCTTTTCTTCTTCCTCTTTCTTCTTCCTCCCGTGTTCTCTTCTCTGGCGATTTTCCCCGACCCGAACTCCCGTGTCGTCGAGCCACCACCCCCTCCACCGTCTTCGACTTCACCGCCCCACTCGCCTCTTTCTTCTGGTCGTGGCGACAACAACAACCGGGCATTTGAGCTCCTCCACCGCCCCGTAGCTGCTCCACCGCGCCTCCCCGCCCCGTCGTTCTTCCAGTCGCGGCAAGCTCCTCCGCCCTCCTCTGGTGTCGACAGCTCCACCGCCCTCCTCTCTGGTGTCGACAGCCTCCAGCTCCACCGCCCTCCTCTCTGGTGTCGACAACAGCTCCACCGCCCTCCTCTGGTGTCACGCCTCCAGTGGAACCGCTCCTCTGTATCGACCGAGCCGCTCCATCAATCCCACCGGTAATTAATGTTATAGTTTACTATATATGTTATAGTTTTAATTAATGTAATTGATTAATGTAATTAATGTTATAGTTTACTATATATTATAGTTTTGATTAATTTGTTTAACTCATGATATGGTTTTAGCTACTTTATCTTTATAAGTTATAACTTACATATCATTATGTGAATATTGTGTTTTGGAATTACATTATGCAACTCGCAACAAAAAACATAACAAAAGCTTTGAGAAGCTACATGTCAACATACGAGATCTGAAAACATATATCGGGTTGAATTGTGTTTTTGGTTATGCCAAATCAGGTCAACTTACTCATATACAATGATATATGAGTTTGAGGTTCATATGAAGACAAATTTGGTTTGAGGTTTATTTGGCGACTGCGCAGGTTGAAGTGGAAATATATTACATTATTTGCTTGGATAACCATTGTGTAAGCATTATTGTTGGTGGTGTATTAATATTGTTGTAAGTGTTGCTGTTTGTTGCTATTATTCTTGCGTGTGTTATAATTGTTGCATATTATTAATTTTGTTGTACTTGTATTTGTGTTTTTGCCGAAAAAGTGTGGAGTATCTAAAAAAACGCAATGGTCATGCCAAATTTTTTCCATAATTAACCTTATTCTACTTTTATTGAATATGTGTTACTACGGTTTAACAATCCCTCTTCCATCACATTTGTGAGTTGATCATCCTTACTCATTAGGTTAGTTTTTTAAAAATGTGTCAATAACATGGTTTATTCAAAATATATTCGTTTGGTTATTTGTTCAATTATTCATATTTTTTCAAATTAAAACCTTATATTCTAATTTCATTGAATAGGTGTCGCACCATCTGCTGCTGTCAACCTCTGCCACCGGTTTGCCTGATCAGAACCCACGGTAAAACACTTGCGTTTCTGATTATGATTTTAGAAACAAATACTTATATATTGTCACGAATAAACGTTGTACTACATTCTACTTGTATTCTGCAATCATTAGAATATATATTTGCATAGTGTTGTGAAATGTGAGATTCAGTTGAAATGGGGTGGTTGTTTTTGTTCATTGATCATATATATTATTATATAGTTGTCTGTCTGATAATAATTCGTATGGTTTGCGGAGAATAAATGTTATTGCTGCTACTGTGTTTGTTTCTGCCTTAAAAAAATGTGGAGTGTCTAAAAATACGCAAAGGTCATGCCAAATTTTTTCCAGAATTTAAGCTGATTCTAATTCCATTGTTTGTTTAATATGTTCAATTATTCAAGTTTTTATAAAATTAAAACCTTATTATTATTTCATTGAATAGGTGTCATATACTACGTGCAAGAACATCTGTCTACTTGTCTCTTCTCTATCTTGTGCTGTTCGCGCTGACCATCCAGTACTCATCAGGTTGGTATTTAAAACGTTTCAATTTATTTTTGTTTTTCTATTAAAACAATGGAAAATCAATTCAAACATAGAATTACCTGTCTGAGATGTACCTGATAGAGGTATGTCTTAGATAGTCCCTGTTGGGACTGTCCAATGACCTTTGATCTCACCATCTAGGTTGTGAATGAGTTAATAATATACAGTAGTTCAGTGATAATTTCAGCAGCATTACCGTAGTGTTCTTCTAGTGTACATATATATATGTGAATTGAAACAATTCATATATATATATCTACACTAGGAGAACTGTAGGGTAATGCTGCCGAAATTATCACTGAACTACTGTATATTATTAACTTGTTCCTAGGTGAGATCGAAGGTGATTGGATAGGTTTAGGTTGTTAAATCTGTAAATAAAAAAAGAGGAGATCAATGGAACGAGTTCACGACATCTGGTGTGTTGAAAAAGGAGATGGAGCGCTCAGTGATGTACAGTGACAGATTGGACATCAAGTACCTAGAAGGGGTCAATAAATTTTGCAAAGTCCTTGTTGACAATCTTAAACCAAGGGATAAGGGATATATTCGATGTCCTTGTGTCGATTGCAAGAACGACTTCAAATACCGAGGTGTGGACAAGATTAAGGATCATCTGATTCGCAGAGGGTTTACAGATGATTATGAAGCCATAACAATACTGCATGGTCAACATTCAGTACAAGTGTTTGAATGTGCTGATAACGTCGTTGCAGAACAATCAGAAATGGATGCTTCACACGATTTTGGGGATACTCAAGATGATTCACTAGGTAGTGATTCAGATGATCAGGAGGACCTTAATGCAATGATGGAAGATGTTGAACAACATTTTTCCAACAAACCCAAATCATTCGAAAATCTGATGCAAGCATCAAAGGAACCGTTGTACAGTGGATGTGAAACGCAAACACAAAACAAATTGAGCGTTGTCCTAAAACTATTCAATCTGAAGGCGAGACATGGATGGAGTGATGTCAGTTTTACAGATCTTTTACAACTGCTGAAGAATGTACTACCAAAGGACAATGTGATACCCACAACAACTTATGAGGCAAAGAAGTTAATGTGTCCGATGGGTATGGAATATAAAAAAATACATGCTTGTCCAAATGGGTGTATGTTGTATTGGAAGGAGAATGAGTTGGATGACCATTGCTCTGAATGTGGGGAATCACGCTATGTAAAAAAGGGTGACAGAAACCACATAAGCACTAAGTGGGCTCTCCTGCGAAGGTGTTGTGGTATCTACCGATAATTCCCCGATTCAAACGTTTGTTTGCAGTTCAGAAAGATGCTGAGAACCTCCGATGGCATGCTACCCATAGAAAGGATGATGGTAAATTGAGACATCCAGCCGATTCACCACAATGGAGAAACATTGACAGAATATACCCTCAATTCGGTACAGACCCAAGGAACTTAAGACTTGGTTTATGCACTGATGGGATGAACCCTTATGGCACTTTGAGCAGTATACACAGTACTTGGCCTGTTTTATTGACAATATACAATCTGCCACCATGGTTGTGTATGAAACCCAGACATATTCTCCTCTCTCTGTTGATATCGGGTCCAAAACAACCGGGAAACAAAATTGATGTGTTTTTGCAACCACTTATTGACGATTTAAAATTGTTGTGGAATGAAGGTGCGACGGTGTATGATTCATATGGTATGGAAAACTTCACGCTCCGGGCTATGTTGTTTTGTACGATCAATGATTTCCCTGCATACGGTAACCTCTCGGGATACACAATTAAAGGAGCTCTAGCGTGCCCTATATGTGGAGATAGAACTTGCAGTATACGGTTAAAACACAGTGGAAAAAATGTGTACATGGGCCATCGGAAATTCCTTCCTAAAGGGCACAAATACCGTAAGATGACAAAAGAGTTTGATGGAAAAACGGATCATGCAGTCGCTCGACCACCACTATCTGCTGCTGAGACTTACAATCAGTTGAAGAATGTTGTGAACAACTTCGGTCCACCAATTAAAGCCACTGAAAAGAGCATCTGGAAGAAAAAATCAATATTTTGGGAACTTGAATATTGGCAACATTTAGAGGTGAGACATTGCATTGATGCTATGCACGTGGAGAAAAACATTGGTGAAAGTGTATCTGCGACACTACTAAACGTGAAAGGAAAGACAAAAGACCATTTAAAGGGTAGAAAAGATCTGGTTGAATTGGGTATACGAGAAGAACTCGCGCCACAACAAAGAGGGAAAAGAACATTCTTGCCTCCCGCTTGTCATACATTATCCAAAGAAGAGAAAATAAGTTTTTGTAGTTCTCTTCGTCATATTAAAGTGCCATCCGGTTACTCATCGAACATATCAAGTTTGGTATCAATGTCTGATCTTAAATTGGTAGGGATGAAGTCTCACGACTATCATGTGCTGATGCAGCACTTACTTCCGGTTGCTCTCCGTGGAATCCTTCCAGCTGATGTCAGGAAAACTATTACAAATTTATGTGTTTTCTTCAAAGGAATTTCGTGTAAAGTGCTTGATGTGGAGACGCTGGATAAACTACAGAATGACCTTGTGATCACCATGTGTCAGTTGGAAATGTATTTTCCTCCTTCGTTTTTTGATATTATGGTGCATCTACTTGTTCATCTTGTTAGAGAGATCAAACATTGTGGTCCGTTATACCTTCGATACATGTATCCGTTTGAGAGATATATGGGTATACTGAAAAAGAAAATGAAAAACCGTCGGCGTCCAGAGGGAAGCATAATTGAAGGGACAGTAACAGAGGAAGTAGTTGACTTCTGCACTCATTACTTAGACGGTGTTGATGTTATTGGATTACCGAAAGCAAGACATGATGGCAGGCTTAAAGGGGTTGGTACCTGTGGGAAAAAATTATGCAGAGTTGATATTGATACATTGAACAAGGCACATCTGGTTGTGTTGAATCATTCAGAAGTTGTTGAACCGTATTTCGATGCACACCTAGCGTACCTCAAAACAAAACACCCAACGATGAGTAATGCCAAATTAAAAAAAGAGCAGAATGCAACATTTGTTAAGTGGTTCAGACAGAAGTGTTGTATGAAGATTCAAGGAGCGTGGATGAAATGATCCAATTGTTGGCACTTGGTCCAAATCTCGATGTGTTGTCGTATGAAGGATATGATGTAAATGGATTTTCTTTTTACACTGCACGTCAAGATTGTAAATCGACAAACCAGAACAGTGGTGTGCATCTTATCGCTTCACAAGACATTTTCACAGGAACAAGTCGTAATACACTGAAGAACGAATATTATGGTGTTATTGAGGATATTTGGGTCTTGAATTACACTAGTTATGAAACTTGCGTATTTCGTTGCAAATGGGTGGACAACAAACAGGGATATCGTGAGGAGGATCATGGTATGAAGCTAGTTGATTTAACGACAGCGGCTCCTACTGATGAACCCTTTATTGTTGCATCAAAGGCAAAACAAGTATTCTACTGTCGTGATCAATCTAATCCCAGATGGTCTATTGTAATGCAGAGTAAAAGATCGATAGTTGGGATTGATAATATTGTTGATGAGGATGAATACGACTGTGAAGATGAAACAGATGTACCTATTCGGTTGCCGATGGAGGTAGATAATGTAACTAATTTTGAATATCGAAGGTCCGACCACAATGAAGGATTGTGGATTGAACGATGAAATGTTATTTTGTAAGTTTGGTTGACAATATTATATTATTTAATTTTTGTCATGTTTCAATATTTGATTCAGTAGATGTTCGTATTAACCTTGTTAATTGTTGATTATTTTTCAGATTATGGATCCTGACGATAGAGTCGAAGAGGACTTACTGTTGGGGCTGGATGATATTGACGATGACGTCCCTACTGAAGAACCACCAGCTGCATCTACTTCGCAGCCCCCTCGGAAGGGACGTGGACCGACCCGTGGGTTGAAGGAGAAGAAAGATTCTCCCATCGATTTGATCTGGGACAAGTACCTCCGACATCGTGGTGGGTCGAAGCAGAAGTTTGCTTCCTACTTGGGATTGATGGTAAAATCCCATTGCTCGATTAATAAGGACTGGAAAGATCAAGAAAAGGCAGACAAAGACATCATATGGCAGATGGTGCAGAAGAAGTACAAGGTCGCGGATGAACTTCGGACGAAGATTGAATCACTTCTAGCGACATCACTGCGACAGTTCAAGCATCGGTTGGTAGATGGCTGGATTACAAACCGGGCTCCAAGAGGTCACCGCCGTGGGTAGTGTACGATGGTATGATCACGGAGGAGGACTGGAAGATATTCTACGACCATCGCCAGACTGAAGAGTTTAAGGTACTTTTACAATTATTCTTTCTTAATTATTTAAGGAATAAAATTTAACAATTTTTTTTTATTATGTATAACTTACAAATATACAAATTTTGTAACAGTTACGTCAAGAACAAGCGAGACGTAACCGGGCGAAGAATATCTACAAGCACTTCATGGGGCGAGCTGGATACACGGGGCGGTTGGAGAAGTGGAAGAGCGAGGGCTTACTGACTAAAACTAATGAAGACGGCACTCAGTCAGTTATTGATGATGTTGACGATGCAAGTAGAGTGCAGACATTTATGCTGGGTCGAATGGTGAAAAATGACGAGGGGGTATATGTGTTCCCGCAGAGCGAGACTGCTGAGTTGGCGTCCAAGATTGTAAGTATATATATTTAAAAGTTGTTGTTTACTAATTAATAAGTTCATTTCTAATATTTTTGTTAATTTAAAATAGTCTGGCTCGACTGAGCGATGGGAGATGGTTCCGGCCCCTCCGTCTCAGGATGATCCACTGAATAAGGCCCTTGGGCAAAAGGATCATCCAGGGCGAGTGCGGGGGCTTGAAGGGGAAGTTCGCCAAAAAGACATGTTTCCTACGTCTCGATTGAGAGTACCACAGGCTGAAATGATAGAGAGAATGGTGGATGAACGGGTGCATGACCGGTTGGAGGAGTCGGAAAGACGTCACGCTGAGTCGGAAAGACGCCACGCTGAGGAGCGTCAAGCCTACGAGGAGCGCCTGCGAAGACTTGAGGCTTTAGTATTGGGCCAGGTGCATGCTCCTACACCGACACCTACTACTCCTACACCGGTGTCTACTCCTACCGCGACGGCGAATACATCGATAGTGGCCGCGTCTCCTACACCGGCACCTACTGCTAGACCGACGTCTGCTCCTACCACGACGGCGGATACTGTCGATGATCCTACACCGACGTCTGCTCCTACCACGACGGTGGATACTCCGACGGTCGATCATCCTGCACCTTCTTCTCCTACCAGAGACACATTTCCTTATCAAGACCTTTTGGTTTGTTCTTTTTTCCTCCTTAGTTATTTTAACATTACTTTTAAAACAATATAATTTTATTAGCTTGCTTACTGTTGTGAGTTGATGTAGATGGCTAAATCATGTCATTTGTTTCAAGTGTTGGATGGTGGGACTGTGCATGTTGCATTCGGTCGGGTTTTACAGACCGGACCGAACTCTGTAGTACATTTCAAGGTCATCCCACCTCTCCACGCTCGTGTGATGGTAGATGATATTGTGCAAGGTCATGAGGACTCTCCCCTTCCGTTGGAGTGGAATGAGTGGAGTAAAATAGGTCAAGCAAAATCTTCAGTTGTTCCATGGCCATATTCTCTCATTGATGTCAGTAGTGACAAGGTAAACTATTTAATTACATGCTTACTGTTTAGTTTTTAACTTGACTGTTGACTGATATGTTTATTATTTAAAATTTGTATACTATTAGATTGATAAGGAATTAAGACCGGTTAAGAAGAGGAAAGTGGATAAGGGGAAGGAAGTTGTGAAATCAAGTGAGGAGAGTCAGAGGGTGAGAAAGGAAGTGGTGAAACCTTTCGATATGACTCCTAGGAGATCCTCCATTCTGACACCCAAGTATCTGAAGAAGTTGACAGTCAAACAAAAAATGTTGTATGAATTTTTCATGACGAGGCCGCAGTCTGTCACCAACTTCAACATGAAAGTGTCTAAGCATGTTTTCCACTCCTCTGAGCCCAGAGATCTGATGATTACCGTGAGCGATCTACGAGAATTTTTGATGGGAGACCTGCTTAACATCTCTGTGATTCAGGCCTATTGTGTGTAAGTATCTTTCAAATTATTACATTATCTTTCATTTTTTAAGCTATTTAACATATCTTATGAAAAAATGTTGTTTAGGTGTTTGACTAGTAGACTGCTAGCGAGCAAGAGATTATTTGCCATCTCTTTCTTGTGTCCGCAATTGATGTCAGCAAATCAGGCCGCACTGGCTGAGCAAGGATGTGTGGAGCATGTGAGGCAGGGATTTTGTACTGCGGTGCGAAGAAGAAGCAAATATTTGCTGATCCCATATCATCAGATGTAAGTACACAATAACTGGAATTTTTTGCTTCCTAATTGTGATATTTAATAATTCTACAAAACATTCTTTGTTTTATCTGTGGCAGCAATCATTGGATGTTGTTGGTGTTGTGTATCGACACCTCATGCTTATTGATACTAGACCCATTGGGCGGCCCTGATGACCTTCGAGAGATCGCTGTAGAGAAATATTTGAAGGAGTGAGTATTCCAAATTTTAAGGCATTCTGTATTTATTTTAAACTTGTCCTAGATTATTGACAATAAATGGCTTCATTTTAAAATGCTTTATTTATGCAGGGGCCATAAGCTTGGTTTAAGTGATGAAAAGAAACCATTCTCCATCTTGGACTTCCACTACATACGTGTAAGTAATCATTTAATTTATGCATTTTTGTATTAAAGCTAAACGTTTAATTTTTTGATCTGTCTAAAGTTGGTAATCCATGGATGGTGTGATGACAGTGTCCTCAACAGCCTGATTCAAAAAGCTGTGGCTATTATGTGATGCGGTACATGTTCGAGATGGTACAAAATATTGACACGCTTACGGATGATGACAAGGTAATACCAATCAAAGTTTCAGTTAAAGTTATTGCATTTAAAATAAAATTGTGTACTAATGATGATCAGTTTCTTTTTATGGACAGATCGTTTCTTATTTCACACAAGCAGGGAGCACGTATTCCAAAGGGGATCTCGACTTTGTAAGAGATCATTTATCGCAGTTTTGGTGTAAAAATTACTTGAGTGTTTCTTAGATCTTATATCCTAGTGTACGTAGTTAGACTTAGACTTTTGTTTTTGCTGAAGCAACTCTCAAAGTTTGTAAAAGTTCAACTCTCTCTTATTTTTGAAAGTTTGAATGGGTTTGTTTGCAATTCGTTTTCAATATTGCAATTCAAACTGGCAACTTGGTTTATGGTCATAGTGTGGTTGGTTATCAAAGGGCAATACCAGTTGGATGCCCTGTACAGGTTGTATATACGATTGTAAATTGGGTTGTGTTGGAAAACATATGTGGTAGATGCTAAAAAAACAAAAAAACTAAAAAAAAAAACCACGGTTCCCTTAAAACCGTGGTTTAAAACTCAATGGAACGACGAGTATAAACCACGGTTTATTGTAGAACCGTCGTATAAAGTTGTCATATACCACGGTTAATTATCCGAACCGTCGTATAAAACGCAATGGAACGACATTATATACCACGGTTTCCGTCCCAACCGTGGTATAAGTCGTCTTATTCCCGCGCCACAACGGGCTTTAAACGACGGTTCTACGAACCGTGGTTTATATTCCGTCTTTTAAACGACGGTTTCGAACCGTGGTTTATTTGAATTTTCCGATATACCACGCGAGTATAAACCACGGTCTCTAACCGTGGTATATGAGCAAAATAAACGTGGTAAAAAACATTTTCTGCACTAGTGTATGTTAGTGTGTGAAGCCCCCTAAATGAATATTTAATAAGGTTGGTTCATATTAACCCTTATAACTTCCCAAAATACTAACCTTAGACTTAACATAACTCTTAGTACATTTACAACGTCACCTCACACGTTAACTTAGTCCTTTGCTCTAGCTAATGCTTAGAGTATTATAAGCCCTAACGTGTAACAAGTTAGTCTAAGGTGGAACTTTTATTTGTCTAAGATGTATTCCATCCTTACTAAGCAGCTATGCTCTAGGCTTATTATTTACACAATTGCACTCCTCAATCACCTCTAGAACTCCCCTTATGCTGAAGCTTAATGTTTCAAAACCGAAATAATGTTCTAGTGTATAATCTTATCTTATCATATTTTTTTGTATTCAACGGTGGCTCACTTATCCCAAAACGTTCCATCAACTAGTTAGGTATGTTGGTACTGGTTTGGGTTCCTTATTAGACTATCATCGGCCTTATAATACCCCTGAAATCTAGTCATACAGAAGCTACGATATTAATGAATCTGAAATCTGTACAATACCCCTCCATCCCTACTCTTTCTCTGATGTGTTACTTTGATTTCTATTTTCCCCAAGGTGTTTATAACCTCACCTAAGTGTATTAGAGATGTCTTAAACTGAACACCAACTCAAAACAACATTGATAATAATTCTGGAGGTTCACTTTACAGAGAATAGAAACTGGAAAACTGAACAACAATATGTGTACTCTCTTCCTCACTTGTTTCTTAATCAATCAAATTGACTTCTAATCCTCTAAGTGAGTACAAACTTAAATAGGGGTGTCAGCACTGCTTTGAGGTTCTCATTAAACGAACTCAACACTCTCATCCTTCTTATATCTCGGTTATACAGAACCGGAAAAAGAAGTGAAACTGAAACATGTAGCTTATGACTTTTCTTCTTCAAGCTTCCTTTCAGTACATCCATCTGTTTTTAATTCCACCCAACACTTCCACCCAAACAGATAAGTGTATTAGGGAGGTTTTAAACCCAAAACAAACTCAAAGCAACTATGTTAACAGCTTTGAAAGTCCAATTTACAGAAAACAGAAACTACAGAAAACTGTAACCGAATTCTGGGTGACTCTTCTTCAATCTTACTTTTAGGTTTGGTTATCTGTTTTCTAATCCCTCCCAAGATGTTTATAGCCTCACTTAAGTGTATTATCAATGATTTAAACCCATTATAACAACAATACAACCTTTTAAGCACCTCTGAACTTGTTTATACAGAAGCACAAATGTTCAGAAATCTGAAACAACCACCTGTGCATACACTCCCTCCAACTTCTGTTTTAGTGCATTAAATTGATTTCTAATTTTTGTTCCAAGTGTCTGCAAATTTCATTAAGTGTATTAGTTAGGTCTTAGGTTTATAGACAAGCCATAACAACCCCTATATCCCTCTGTTACAAGTTATACTGAACTTGAAAGAAATGAAAAGCTGAAACATGAAAACTGAATTATCTCCCATCGATTTCTTTCTGTTTGCTCACGTTTCTGCCTTCCACTTTATCTCTTGGCACTTGCTTATGTAGTAAGTGTTTTGGTTTAATCTAGCTTCAACCCAGAACCAAACCAACAAGGAGTGTCCCTCTATAATAATGTTATACAGACCATACAGAAGCACTCGTCTCAGAGAAACTGAAACCTCAATCCCATACATTCCCATTCAGTTCCTTCGTGACCGCATCAGATTGTTCCCTAATCTTCTCCAACGTGTCTACACTCCTAGGTAGGTGCATTATCTAGTTTTGGTTTTATTAACAAAGCCAACCCAGTACTCGTATCACTTCTGGAGAAATTAGTTTACAGAGACACAGAAAATTTCAGAACTAAAGACTAGCACCATGCACATTCTGGTTTCCAATTCTCTTCTTAAGTTGCAGGCTGTTTTTTTTCTAACTGATAGCCCACCTAGTTAGGTGCTTTATCTGGGTTCTTATTACCTGAAACAACTAAAACACATTGGCAATCTACTGGACTCATCTATATAGAAAGTTAGAAACTGTAAACGAAACTGGTAAAACTGATACACTCTGATGGGTTATCTCCTACTTTTTTTTAGTCGAGATTTTTAAATCTCTAACAGGTCAGGACTACATGGATACGTTTCTGAAAACAAATCCATACCCATAACTATAACAAACTGGAACCGATATTTCTTTCTTCTATTCCATTTCTGTTTTGCTCACCAGTTTGATTGTCAATTTTCATACCCACCCGTCTGTCTACTTAGCTGTATGTTTTAATAATGTGTTAGTTTTAAGACAACCCAAAGAGATCAAAGACTACACTACTGAGACATATCTATGCTGAACCCAAAAGATTCAGAACTGATAATTCAACCCTTGCATTTTCTTCAGTTACTTATTTCGGTTTCAATACATTGACTGTTTTTTTTCTTTCTCTCCCTCCAACTGGTTTCCCATTGAACTAAGTACATCATCTAGTCCAATCTAGAACAGACCCAAAACAAATCCCCAAAACAACCTGGCTACGCTTCTGGAGATCTTTCACACAGAACAAAAAAAAACAAACTGGAACAGAAGGCTGAAAGTATGGGACTGATGCATTCCTTGTCTCTGGTTTCCTTTCTGTTTGATCACGAGGTTAATTTCTAGCTTCTCCCATCCTAATTACTTACATAGCCAGGTATTCTCTCCAAGTTTTAAAACCCAGCCTCACCCAAAAACCACACTACTAATCCACATATGTATCCCTATACTGAAACTAAGAGAGTTCAGAGGCTGACGTACAATACTTGCACTCTTCCATCTCTATCTTTTATTTTAAGATGTTAACTGTTGTCCTTGACTCTACAAGGCTGTTTACTACTCAGGTAGGGGTGTTAGTAGGTGTTTATATTAGTTACTAAGCAACCACAGTCCTTACGTCCCCTCTGAAAATTAATTCACAGAATACATATGTTACAGAATCTGAGTTACTTATCAATAGAGACTGACAGATTATTTTGTTTTCTGTTCTTGGAATAAATGTAGGAATAGCTCACCACTTGATGTCTTTGTTGCCTCCCAGTTGATCTTTGGCACACTATCAGACTTCCTACGCCATGGTTGCTCGACACAGCTGGTTACATTGCTTCTTTCTCTTCTCTTTTTTTTTGCTGGAAACAGCAGTGGTTGTTGTTCATTGGTTCTGACTCACTCTTGCTGGGATCAGTGACTGATGTGTTTGCTCCAGGTATTGCACGCTGAGATCGGCTCTCTTGAGCGACAGATACAAGATAAATTGGTCTAGTGAGGTAACGACTTAAGAGAAGGACTGGGTGGGTTTATTACTTGACTGAAAACAGGAATGTATAGGAGTTGCATGCAGTTTCTTTCTTTTTTTTTTTCTGTGCTCCGCGTCGTTAGGAGAATGAAGGAAATCAGTAGGGAATGAAGAGTTGTTCCGGAGCTGTATGTTCCTACTTCCTGGTTCGCTAGTTGGGCTTGCAACTTACCGGGAGTGACAAGAACAGAGGCGTGGAGCTGCATGTTCCTCACTCAGCACCAGAAGGGAATTAAAAGAGGTGTATAGGTGTATGCTTTGTTAGCAGGTTGGTGTTTGTGACAGCAGTTTCTGTGATTTATCGTTCATAGTGGAACAAACATAAGGAGATGATGAAGCCTGATTAAAGCGTGGATATTCTTGTTGGCTAGTTTCAGTTTTCTGTGAAGGAGAAATCAGACAGGGGAAGAAGAGGCGTAAAACATGTATGCTCCTCTTTGCTGGGTAGGGTTGGTAAATAAAATGACGAAGGTGAGGGTGAGTGTTGGCCCTTTTTAGAAGGTACGCATGGGAGTTAGGGAATTTAGACTCCTGAGGTGTGGAAATTTGAAAAAGGATCAGTGGAGCCATGCATCATGTCTCTCGGTTGGTTTACTGAATTAAGGCCGGTAAGTTCACGGTTGATTCGCTGTCCATCTTTCCTTTTCTTTCTCTTTTTTTTTGTAGTTACAGTGGTAGTTGCACTACTAGTCTAGTCAGATCGGTATTTGCTACTGAATTTGAGCATAGCTCACTCGGTTAAGGCATTCACTAGGCATACGAGAGGTACGGGGTTCGAACCTCAGCGGGAGCGTCTTTGCTCCTTTTTCTTTCTTTTCTTTTTTGAGTTGTACATGTTTATTTATCTATGTAAGACCATATAACATATCGCGTTATATTTATTTATTTATTGTTACCAAGTTATGCGACGTTATCATTTTTATTACAACGTTACAATATCGTAACGTTACGTACATGTAGTTTTTGTACAAGTACGTGACTATATTAATATATAACGTCGTCGCGCGTTCGGATTGTTCGTACGTTATTTTATGTCCGAATTATAAAACGCGTTATGATTTTATGCGTTTAAATGTTCGGGGTGTTTCAGGGAGTCATGCTGGATAGGAGTGCCCGACATTACTTGGTTTTAACGGTCAATTAAACCTCCAAATCTGAGCGAAAAGATGCTTGTGCCGGACATGGATGTCAGGCACCACACCCGGCATCGGCTAGTTTGTTAACGGTAATTAATTGATAACTTTTGGTGAACCGAGATGACTTTTCTGCTTGTGCCGGCTAGGGATGCCCGGCATAGTATCCGGCATATCTTCTGCGCTGCTCCATACTCATGCCGTGAATTGGACATCCGGTATCATGTCCGACAAAGGTTCATCCTTTGATTAGAGATTTCTTCCTAACACAAAAACATACCAAACATAAGTCTGAATTCATACAATGAACTTTGTATGTAAATAATATCAAAAACTAGCTATTTTATCCTTATTTTAATTAATATTCCTATAATTCTAACTTCTAAAATATGATAAGTTTGAGGCTTATCAACGCCCTACTGTTACCTTTTGCTAGTTCTCGAGCAAATTTTAATCAGAAAAGAATAACTGCTTGTGCACAAAACAGATACCCTTAAGAATGACAACTAGATAAGTCATTTCCAACTACCTGAGTCAAATTCACAAGCATCACTTAATCTCCTTATTTCTTCAAAGACATACTAATGGGTATAAAACAAAATATACAATTTCAAAACTGATCAAAAACTCTGGGGCTCTTTTATATAAGGGATTTGTAATCTCTCATTTTTCCGGTTTCCATAATTCAACCCTATTTTCAAGGGTTTCTGAATATGGCCAAGACTCTTATTACCGGTTTCCATGATTCAGCCCTATTTTTCAAGGGTTTCTGAACCTAACCATGATTTTATTTAAGAATAGGGAATTTAGGAATAAAACATAAAGAAAAACTCTCGAGTGTTTCTTTATTCTAAGGCAGTTTTTGCAACCTCATGGAATAGAATGCTTCATTTTTTTCTTTTCTCTCTCTTTTTTTCAATTAATTAACAAACCCTATTTAAGATTTTCACCCAAAAGAATTTTCACTGTATTGAAATAGAAGGGAGGACAAACATTACCTAGAAGTAAATCAGAGATTAAAATAGGTGTAAGGTCATATACTCATGTATTGATTAATAAAGAGAGTCATGAAGTTAAAATAAAAATCTAAAAGTCATTAGAAAGCTTATCTCTTGAGAGAACAATCACTTATCCTTTCCCTATTTTACTTTATCAAGGAACATGCAAAAGCTTAGTAAAACATTGATAAGATTTCAACTTATTAAATATTACTTATATAATATATATACTAACTCTATATTTATATATATATTTTTAAATTAATTAATTAAGTTAAAGGTTCCCTGCCCTACACCTGGCAGGAACACTGTCCCCACTGTTAAGGGCAAAAGAAATGACTTTACAAAGAATAGAAAGAAAAAGAAAAGGAATATGAAAGAAAATACTCCCTTGGTATGAAGAGGACCGGATGGAAAAGGCCTTACACTTGGCCTTTGGCTATGGGATGAGATGACCAGAAATCTTAGAAGAGAGGCTGTGATTGAGTGTTAAGCGGCGACACCATGCAAGTTTCTTCTTCACTAATTTCTTTGATGTAGAAGAGATCTTGAAGTCTTCCTGGAAACAAAGGTAGGCTGAAATTGATTTGTCGGGGTCACTGATTAGATATTTCTTCAGCATGGAACCATTGACTTTGAATCTTTTACCCTTGGAATTCTCAAGTTCGAATGCACCAAACTTAGTCATGGAAGTGATAGTGACGGGTCCAGCCTAATGAGAATTCAATTTCCCGGGAAAAAGTCGAAGTTGGGAATTATTAAGGAGGACTTTATCACCAACTTGAAAATTTCACTGAAGAATGGCTTGGTATGAATCCTTTTAGTTCTCTTCTTATATAAACGGGCATTATCGTAAGCATTGTGGCGTAATTCTTCGAGTTCAGATAACCAGAACTTCCTTTTTACGCCGGTCACCTTCATGTCAAAATTCAGAGCTTTGAGGGCCCAGTAGGCTCTATGTTCAAGCTCTACTGGTAGATGACATGCCTTGCCAAACACAAGACGAAAGGGAGTGGTCCCAATAGGAGTTTTGAAAGCAGCTCGATAGGCCCATAAGGCATCATCAAGCTTTTGGGACCAATCTCTCCTAGATGAACTGACTGTTTTCTGTAATATCCATTTCAGTTCACGGTAACATTATGGTGAACACCATATTTCTGTAGAAGGGCATCAAACTGGTAGTTGCAAAAGTGGGAACCACCATCAGAGTTAATTGCTCGGGGCACTCCGAATATGTTGAAGATATTTTTCCTTAGAAACTTGTGGACTGTCTTGGCATCTGCAGAAGGGCAGGAAATGGCTTCTACCCATTTTGGTACATAGTCCACAATGACCAAAATGTTTTGATGTCCTTGAGATGAAGGGAAAGGACCCATGAAATCTATCCCCCATACATCAAATAACTCGACTTCTAGGATAGTGTTCAAAGGCATCTCATGGCGTCTAAAGGTGTTTCCCATCCTTTGACAACTATCACACTGTGAAACAAATTTGTGAGCATCATTATGTAGTGTAGGCCAAAACAAACCTGATTCATGAATCTTAGCAGCAGTTCGGTTGGATCCATGATGGCCACCAGCCTCTTTAGAATGGCAAAAGTTTAGAACCGAGGTGGCCTTATCTTCAGGAATACACCTCCGGATGACCCCATCAGCACATACCTTAAATAGGTAAGGGTCATCCCAGAAGAAGTGTTTTATTTAACAGAGAAATCTCTTCTTTTGCTGAGAAGAGAAACCATGGGGCAATATTCCGGAGGCTAGGTAATATGCTATATCGGCATACCATGACTCTTCAGAGCTTACCCGTAAAGCATTGCACAATGCAACCTAATCTGCAAAAATTTCCTTGTGTGGTATACTTGAAACCTTCTGGATGCTGAACACTGTCTCGTCTGGAAAATATTCTTGAATGGGAATTCCATCATACGGCCTCTCGATACGAGAGAGGTGATCAGCTACACCGTTGTGGCCTCCCTTCTTGTCCACAACCAACACATCAAATTCTTATAGTAACAAAATCTAACGCAACAACCTCGGCTTGGTCTCTGCTTTTGTGAAAAGGTATTTCAGGGCGGAGTGGTCGGTATGTACTATCACCTCATTTCCCCATAAATAAGAGCGGAACTTATCGA
>JAIOTZ010002220.1:0-21778 GCA_023374045.1 Limonium bicolor | reverse complement strand
TTGACTCTCTTCCCATTCTCCCTGATGGACAGAGCTGCAAAATGCTAAACCATTGACACACCAAACAGTATTACTACCTGGACGGAGTTAGCAATGCATTTCTTGGCAAAGTATTTCCCTCCTTCTCGAATGCTGATTATGAGAGGAGATTACCAACTTTAAGCAGTTCACAGGAGAGACATTATCCGAGGCATGGGAGCGTTTCAAAGGGAATTTGCGCAAGTACCACACCATGGCTTGGGAGAGGAGTTTTTACAGTCCTTTTATAAAGATTTGGATCACTCAAGTCGTTTGTTGGTAGACACTTGTGCAGGAGGAAGCCTCATGGAGCTACCAATAGCTAGAATCAAGGAATTATTGGAGACCATCGCCAATGCATCCAATCAATGGGGAGGTGCAAGAACAGGAGAGCTGCACCGAGAAAAACCGCTGGAGTCTATGAAGTAACTCAATACTTTTCTGGCTGCCAAGATGGAAGCAATGTCAAAGCAATTTGAGCGAATGTGTGCAGTGATGAACCCACAGTCAAATGCAGCAGCATCTCTTGAGCTCTTTCCACCTTGTGAATATTATGGTAGAAGCTCAAATTTGTGTCATTGTACAGCTCCACCAACTGAAGAAGTAAATTACTTGGGAAACAGACAAGGGAATTTCTTCAACAATCAAAACAATCAGGATATCAACAACAACGATTTCAGAACACAATTACAATCAGAAGGCACCACACAACAATATAATCACTTATCAGAGACCCCTCAAGGAGCTAGTAGTTCCTCAGACTTAGAAGCCATGATGAGCGAATTCATTACATCAACAAAAGCCAGATTCAATGAGCAAGATGCTATCAACAACAACCACCAGACATTCATGCAGGAACAAAAGGCTCACAACAAAAGAATGGAAACTCAATTGGCTCAAATTAGTCAGAAGCTTTCAGAGAGACCTGCAGGGTCTCTACCTAGTCAACCAGAGATGAATCCAAGAGAGTATGCTAAAGCTGTTTTTGTTGTGAAAGAAGATATTCCACTTGTCGCTGAAATTTTACCTGTTCACAAAGAGGTTAAGGAATCCAGTAAAGTGTTTGAAAAATCCAAGGAGAAGGAGCCTCCTGAAACTCAACCTTCTTATTCTTCTGTTTCCAATCATAAAATTGAAGAATCTATTCCTTTTCCTGACAGGTTAAAGAAAAGGGACCTTGATGAACAGCTTGGAAAATTTCTTAAAATTTTTAAGAAATTACCTAAAGATATTCCTTTTTCTGATATGCTTAAGTTAATGCCAAATTATGCTACATTGGTGGATGATATCTTGGCTAACAAATGTCCTTTGCAGGGAAAGGAAACAGCGACGAAGGTAACTACTAGAGGTGATAAAGATAAAGCTACTGAGTCTGAGGTGAGCATAGAGCAACTGATGCTGGAGAATAAATGGAATTGTGAAGTTACCAAATCTCCTTCACCTACACCACCGGCAGTTGAAGTTGCTCCTCCAATTCCATTTCCAAACAGATTCAAGCATTCCAAGGAGGATACGATCATACAGAAGCACTTACCAGTGAAATGTAAAGACCCTGGAAGCTTCACAATTCCATGCAGAATAGGAGACATTGACTTCGACCACTGTCTAGCTGATTTAGGAGCATCGATTAGTCTCATGCCATACGCTTTATTTGAAAAGCTTGCAATTGGAGATCTACAGCCTACACGAATGACGCTTCAGCTAGCAGATCGCTCAATGGTCTACCCTTGTGGAATTGCAAAGGATGTGATGGTTAAGGTGAAACATCTGTATTTCCCCTGTGACTTTGTCGTACTCGACATGGCTACAGATCCAACAGTCCCTATTATACTTGGAAGACCCTTCCTAGCAACAGCCGACACTCGAATCGAAGTTGCTCATGGTACGATCACTTTGAATGCAGAAAGTGAACAGCTACTGTTTTATGCTGGCAGGTCTGCTAAAAATGTTCTGGAAGCCTCTCGGAGTTCATGTCACCAGGTTGCAAAGACACCTAAATCTTCTGGAACTTCTTGAAAGAACAAAAACGTGGTCTAGCCAAAGACCGAAAAGACGGGCAGCTCATTGGGAGGCAACCCAATCTCCTTTCGTCTACCCTCTTGATTTTCATTTTAATTCACGTTTTTACTTGTTCTAATTCCTTTGTTAGCCATTTTTCTTTGGTTGGTTTTGTTAAAATATAGGTTTGATGAAGGAAGAGCAACAGAGTACACAGAGGCCATCCTTCGGTTGAAACAAATGGGGTGGTCTTGGACATGTTACTGGACTCAAGTCCCGGACCAGAGGAGAAGGAAACTCTCGAACAGAAAATAGGGGGTGGTCCGGGACTTCAACCTTACCCTAGGTCCCGGACCAGTGGAGCAAACAATTCTCGAATCGAAAAATGGGGTGGTCCGGGACTTCAACCACAGCCTAAGTCCCGGATCACATGTAAAGAAAATTCTTGGCCCGATTTATACCATGGTCCGGGACTTGAACCATACCCTAGGTCCCGGACCATCTAAAGCTGTTTAAAAAAAAAAATTACCCGTCTTCAACCTCCGTCTTCCCCGATTCTAAATTCTGCAACCCTAACTCCCTCACTCGCGTTCGAATTCGCCAATCACCGCACAAACACCACCATTTCGCCTCCTCCATCTACGCAGTCGGAATCCACGCTCTCCATCTTCACCCAATCTCACACACTCTCTCTCGCTCTCGCCTCCCTCTGTCGCGCTCTCGATTTCACCCACACCACCGCCCTCTGTCGATACCCGCTCCAGCGCACCTCACCACCGACGCCACTCTCCCCCTCTATCGCCTCGCCCTCTCTCGCTCTCGCCATTCACGACCGCCCTGCTTCACACCACCACCGCCGTCTGCGAATCGACCACCAGCCCCCACGCCAATTTCGCCAGCAACCCGACTCGCTCCCTCTGTCGCACGCAACACCACCACACACCCCATACCAAGCGCCACCACAATTCCGATGGCACCCAAACGCGCGCGACAAACCACCACTGCCAGCGCCTCCTCATCAGCAGCTCCCCCCCTTCGAGTTCGTGAAACAAACCGCTCAGAATTTCTCACAGACGCTGCTTGGGAATGGTTCCAGGCTAAGGAACACAAAATAATTCCTGAAAGGTCAGTTTGTTCTACACTGATAGCTGAATTTGATTTAGAGAGAATATTTAGCGATAGAGGATGGGTATGTCTGCTGAACCGCGGTGGTACATGTTATCCGCGCCTGGTGAAACTATTTTATGCTAATGCTGCGGTGCGTGCTGATGGTAAGAAATAAGGTCCAGGGTTAAGGGGAAGGATATTACCGTGGACCCCGCCCGTATTAGACGTGCACTAAATATACCTAATCGGGCTAGGGTCCCAACTGAGGCGGACCGAGAGAATCATGAACTCCGGGAGAGACAAGCTAGGGAGCATTATATAAATCTGATTGTAAATGACCCCACTGTTCAGAACCGCCAGAGGCGCAACCACCGGGATAAGCAGGTGGTTACGGGTGATAAGCTTCCCATACCCCTTGAGCGTCTGATCTTGGGGATTATTATGTATAATGTCCGACCTCGGGAATGTGCGGACCTGAATGCAATTGACTGCTATGTTTTGCGCTTCCTCCTGGATGATGAGCTTGCACGGACAGCGTTCCCCATTGCCCTGCATGGAGTACTTTTTCAGTCGATGCTTCGGGTTATCGACGTCGACAGTAGCTCCTCTCTTCCTTTCCCACACCTACTGCAGTCCTTCTTTGATGTCGCTGGAGTAGATTGTTCAGATGAGCAGCCCCAGTACCCCCGCTCTCCCATAGACATGACGATGATGTGCTTTTATCAGTGGGAGAAGGTCGATGATCAGTGGGTGAAGCGCCGCCGCGCACAGCCGGGTGCACGAGCTCCAGGACATGGTGCAGCTGCTGAGGCAGAGCCACCCGCTGTTGCCGCTGGGGGTGACATCCCAGACGTTCCGATGCCCACTACTCCTATACCGGGATATGACGAGATGTTTCGTCAGTTTACTGATTGGCAGGGGATGATGACTGCACGGGTCGATGGTCTTGCTGCTCACATGACTCAGTTGGACATTCGACAGAGCGAGTATGAGGCCGGGCAAGACGCACGGTATGCAGAGTTTACAGCTGGACAGGACGCCCGGTTTGCGGAGTATGCTGCTCGCTATGAGGCACGATTCACTGATTATGATGCCCGCTTCGCTCAGCTGGAGTCCTGGCGTATGCCTCGGGATCACCCACCACCTCAGTAGATCTTATGCTGGTTTATGATCTGCTCTTTCCAGACTCTCTCTCTTGCTATTGCTGTTTCGGATTCTCTTTTATTTTCTAACTCTGGCTGTTTTAATGACTTTTTAGCTGGTTAGGGTACATCTTATGGTACTTTTCCTTTTTCTATTTCGGATTGTTACTTTGATACTTCTGCTACTGCCACTGCTTGGTTATGTTCTACTATTGCACCATATTATCTGTTGCTGCTATATTCAAACAGGACTGCCATTTGTGTGTGCGACATCGAAAGAATACAAAGGAGACTCTGCCGAAATTTTTCCAACACTCCTTGAGTCTCCCGTTCCTTTTCATAAGTGTGGGGACATCATCTTCACTCAATTTTCAGGGGAGTTATATTATTTCTTTTGCACTATGTTCATATTCTAGCAGCAATGAGGGCATTGCTAATTTCTAAGTGTGGGGAGGTTCGTAGTAAGGGGGGCTATGCGTTTATTGCTTATTTTCTTTATTCCTTGAAACTACTAATTCTCTCTTCATTAACCTTTGATGACCCTCCACAAAAAAAATTTTTCAACATACTTGGCTTTCATTTGTGGTCAGATGCATCAGTTGGGAATAACGTACAAGTAGCAAATATGTCTGAAATTTAATCTGAACTTCGACCACAAGAACTTTGGTTAGACTGCTTGCATTATCAGTTTTGGGTTAAAATTTTTCTATTTCCTTCAATAAAAAGGTGAGACCATTTTGTGACTATTTTGTTTGAACTAACTTGGGGCTTTGGGAAAGTTTTGGAATGAATGGAAGGAAAGGACAAAGGCAAGGTACTCCTCTAATCTACTCTGAACCGGAACATGCCTCTCCCATTCGGTAATTAAGCCCTTGGAATGCCTCATCACTCATCTACCTAAGATCATCTGATCTGGGATAGAAGGCCCAACACCGCTACAAGGATGGGGAGAAAAAGTCTAGGGGGATGAAATGAATAATGCTTACTCAGAAAAATTGGAAGGAAAGTTCTTTCATGCTAAACAGTTTATTGCAAATTCTTCCTTGATTATGAGTATGTGGCAATGAAAGGTAATGTGGAATATGACATTACTTCTTGCCCCTTGTCGTCCAATGAATTGTGGAAAGAAAAAGGAAAGTAAAGCCCAGAGTACAGTTTGGATTAAACAGTTATGATGATAGTCTCATTCATTTGTCAAACATCTTAGCTTCACTGTTTGAGAAAACTTGCAGTACTAATCGTTGTTTCTTATGGCTGTTGTTCTGCATTAGATTTCCTTGTACACTTCTCCTGATCTGACTGTAGTAATTGCTTGAGGACAAGCAAAGATTAAGTGTGGGGATGTTGATAAGTCAGGAATTTACCTATTTCTAAAGGGTCTTTTGATACCAAATTCATTGCTATTCACTGTTAAATTCCTGTCTTATAAGCATTTTCATGCTTCTCGCTGCAATTGTCTTCTGTTATGGGTTTTGTGTGCTTTTTCAGGTTTTTAATCTCAAGGAAACACATTCCCATCATTGTTGGAACACATGGAAAATCAAACAAGTGGATTTGAGTCAAAGACAACAAACTCGAATTAAATTCAAGCATGGTCCGGGACCTGATTCTGGAGCTAAGTCCCGAACCACATTGTGACTCAAAATCTCGAATCAAATACAGATATGGTCCGGGACTTAATACACAGCCTAAGTCCCGGACCACAATGAGGCAGATATCTCGACTGGATTTCAAGCATGGTCCGGGACTTTATACACAACTTAAGTCCCGAACCACACAATGAAGGGATTCTCGACCTGTTTTAATACCATGGTCCGGGACTTTATACAAACCCTAAGTCTCGGACCACAAATCAGAGCAAATTCTCGACCTATTTCAATGATACGGTCTGGGACTTCATACAAGACTTAAGTCCCGGACCATACTACTGAACCAGACTCTATAGCGCCGCGAAGTGAAGAAAAGAGAATATTCTCTTTTAAACCAAACTGCCGCCCATGCATTACGAATTCACTTTCCAGAGCCTCATACCACTGCTACTACTTTCCATCTCCTAAACCCACTAATCCCATTAGCTTCCAAAAATCCAGAACAACACCCACGTAAACAACTACCCTTCCACTCACAAAACTCCAGCATCATCTCCACCACCATGCTGCTGCTACGTATTGAGTTCTATTTATAGAACTCAATCTGATTGAGAGAAAACAACATTCTGCTGGAGAGTAATACTCCACAACTCCATTCCCAGTTCATCTCTCACGTTCCATTCATCACCATTTCCATTAAACACCATACACATTCACAAAATCTGGAGAACACAAGCAGCTCGGGACTACACCATTTCCTGGAGAAGAAGCAGAAGAAAGCACTGATCACACACCAAGATTCTACTGCAGAGTCTTAAATCAGAGTTTCCTCTTTTCTTCCTCTTTAATGTTGTTCACATATTTTTGCAGTATTTTCATTTCCATGGCTGAGTAGTCTTTATAAATTTCGGTTTGCTATGTAATCCAAACTCAAGGTTCTATTATCTTTGTGATTTACCATTTTAACAGATTAAAGTGTTGTTCCTTATATATCTTTATAAATCTTGTGATTTGGCCAATTACTTGATTTTATCAGTTTATCTGCTTACAAGTGAGAACTGTGGTAGATAACAGACAACAGGAACAACACCGGTTAATTTAGAGACGGTAATTCCTCTAGGATATTAACTGATCACCAAACTGGATTATTCTTAAAGCTGTTAGCAATTAGTAAATTTGTAACGAGAGTTAAAATTTATTAGTTGTTAATTAGAATTCACCGAGCGGGAGACCGAACGTGAAATACTTCTGATCTAGGATTTTAGTCTGAATTTGGTAAACACACTGAGAAAGGAACCGAAGAATTTGGAGGAGTAGTAAACCGGAATTTCCCTTGTTTATTAAACCAAAAATATCATCATTTTGCCCACTGTCTTGTATTTGTCACCTTTGATCTTATTTACATTCTTGTTTTATACTTTAGTAATCCAAACAAACAAAACCCCCTGTTACTTGAGTTATTTCATTAGTTTGTTCTTAAATATCAATCAAACTAAAACGCTGCCTCCCTTGGATTCGATAACCTGGAGGGACACTTCTAGGAAAAACTTGCTATAATCGACCGGTATTCTTGCCGTTAGGTTTTTACCCAACAAGTTAATGGCGAGGCGGAACCTCAGCGACCTTGCATTTCTTGGACACAGAGGAAACGACGCCAGCCGTCTGGCCCATGTAAACCTTGAGTAATCATCCACAATGACCAAATGTATTTCTTTCGATATCTACTCTCCACATGCATTGGCCCCATTAGATCCATGTGCAACACCTCCAAAATTCTAGTAGTACTTACAATATTCTTTGGTGGATGACTGACCCGTATTTGTTTGTTGAGAGCACAATCCCTGCATATAACTGATGTATCCAGACTCTTAGTAGGTAGTCCAACAACAAGCTCTTTTTTCCTAAGATGGTTGATGAGTATGTATGAGCATGTCCCAGTTGTAGATGCCACAGATGAATGTCATCAGTCTTTGGAATAATACATGTTACATCGTGAATAGATGAATTAACATCTATCATGTATAGATTTCCTTTTCAAGTCCCCTGTAGCGACAATTCCTGAGTCACCTTGTTCCTAACCTGAAATCCTTCAGAGTCAAAGATGACCTGAGAAGGCCCTATATCACACACTTGTGACACACTAAGCAGGTCATGTTCTAATCCTTCAACAAGATAGTCCTGATCAATGTATGAGTCACTACCTACCGTACCAATTCCAACTATCTTTCATTTTCCATTATTGCCAAACGTAACATTACCGCATACATGTTCTAAAATGTAGCTGAACTAGGTTCTGTCTCCACTCATGTGTCTGGAACACCCACTATCCATGAGCCACCAGTTTTTTGTGTGTGACTCAGAGATTTCTTACAAAAATTAAACATGAGAGTTAGTTTTGGGTACCCAGACTTGCTTGGGCCCAGTTCTTGGTAGATGTTGCCACTTGCTAGAGTTCAAATGATCTAAACAATTGACTTGGAGTCGCTGGGATCTAGATAATTTGTTTTTGAGCTTATAACATTGAGACATATTATGACCATGATAATGACAATATCTGCAACAATTTTTGCTTTTAACTGACATACCCCTAGAATTCTGTGAAGTTTTTGAATAAGCCTGTTGAAAGCCTAAGCCTTGCTTATCCTTGTTGTTCTTACTTAACAAGTTACTCAGATTAATCTTACATGTATACCATGTAGGATTATTCCGTGTTTGTAACTTAATCTCACGATTCTTTCTGGCAATGTCATCGGTGAGAACCTCAACTTCTTTTCTCAAATTTTCATTATGACAAATTAGTGAATCAAACTCATCGTGAGCCCACTTAGGAAGAGAAAGAATTCATGATTTTAGTGGACTAAAAAATTTGATACCCTTATCTCCCTCACATCCTATTGGATCTGGGGAGGTCAACATGTCAAAATTCTTAACCTTCTCCTCTAAAAGACTGATTTTTTCTTCAAATTCAAGTTTCTGAGATTTTAATTTTAAAATAGCCTAAGTAAGCACGTCAAACATCTGCTTCTTTGACAAGGTATTAAAATCATCTTTTAAATGACTTAAACTTACCTCATCATTAGCGAGAGTCTTTTTCCAGCTATCCATAGCCATCAAATAGAAATCAGCGTCCAGACTCTACTCCTCTTCATGAACTATTGGCGTCATGCATGCTTGTCCCTCATCTTCAGGCTCTGTGTCGGTTCCTAATTCATCTTCTCCCCATGCCGCCGCAGCAGTTGCTGAAAACTTCTTCATCCTTTCCTGAAAATTTTCACGATGAGGTAAAGGGAAATTTTTGACTTCATGTCCAGGTTTGTTGCACCTGAAACAGATAATGGGTCCTTTCTTGGACTTGAATAGATTATTTATTTGATTATTTCATCTTCTTCCACCAAAGATCTTTCTAATACTGTAACACCCCTCTCAAGTTAACACGTAATAGTCACTCACGTTAACAGATAAATAAAGCGTCTTACATCGGAAGAATAAAATATCAACAGTAATACTCACTTGGGTGTCACCTGCCATTACTTGCCCATGCGAGTAACGAAGCAGAATTAAATCCAACAACCAAAATACACATCACTACTAACCCGCTGTGACAACGAGATATTCCTATACATCATACTAAGTCCACATCCATAACAGTCGACAAGTGAGCATCTACCCAAATCCCACATGAATACAACCGTACTGTCATACATCCACAGACTGATATTATTATACAATAAATTCCTTACGCAATAATCAAAGTAATCCTATCTACCCCGTTCCCGCACTTCGGCTTCAACGAGGATCAACAACCTGCGCAATAAGTGTAGTCTTAGCGATAGACGCTGAGTATGCCGGGTCTGGACCCTATTGGTCACTTGTCATTTTTAACCGTCTTGATATTTGGTTGATTTCATGCTTTACCATTTTACAGATATAATAAATACTGTAACAACATGCATGATTATATAACCATCCAAACAGACATATATAAATATACACCGTACTGTCATACACCATACAATGCAATAGCATTGCTAACTCATTCATCGTATGTTAACATCATCACGTAATACATCACTCGGCCCCCCCCCCGGACCTTCACATAACAGTTGATTTGGATAGCATTGTCAGGCGTCAATTAGGACAACCCGAATATACTCACTTGGACAGTAGTCCCACATACACACAAGGTGCTCACTGCCCTGATCATCCGAAGACTCTGGGACTATTTCACTTTGCCTTTGTAAAGGCGTCCATTTAGGTGGCCAAGGGCCTGGTGCCAACGGTAGCACACTCCGCCTGACGATCTATCTAGGTTCGTTCAGGATTAACTAGGGTAAACCCGATACGGGATAGCCCAAGAGATCTCTACGCGCGACCAGCAGCCAGTGACTGTCTGGATTAAGGTACATCATCACATTCATTCACACTCCACTGTTAACTTCGTTAGTTAGATAGTCAGTTACAGTTTTAGTTATGGAGTACATCACTTAATTTGTTGGCTGCCCTATGGGTTACGCGCCTAGAATTATTCTAGGTAGTATTCACGTTCGAGTCAAAGCTCTAGAGACCGACAATGTCGTGTCCCGTTCCTAAGGTTTTACTTAGGTTTTAACTACATACTTGTAATACTTAGCGTATTAGGTCAGGCAACGGTGGTCACAATCACACATTTCGCATATGTAGTTTTGTATAAGTCGATCTATAGTCGACGTAGTATTAGTCCCGTAGGACGTTCGTGCATAAATAAATAATGCAGTAAACATAGCCACCCATCACACACATAAATCACATACATACATTCACACAAGTTATTTACCAAACAAATCCGAGCCGGAGGAATTCCTCAGGACAACTCGGATCAAACCCCTTTACATACCGTACACCGTGTCACGATCGCGCAGTGTAGACCACTAAGCTTTCTCGAGCGCTCACGTCTGACGGGCGATCTAACAATACGAAGGACGCTATATGTCAATCCACATGACAGTATGACTCGGTATTTCCGAATAATGTCTATAATCCCGGTACTACGCCCCCGGATTTTCAACTGTTACTAATTAATGTATAGTTATCTTAAAAATCCCTTACTCGTAGTAATTATTAAAATTCAGTTTAGCCAAGACGTCGGTTTCTATACGAACGTCGTCATTAACGTTTTCTAACATAGGAATTATATTTTCATACTCGTAGTATTTTATAAGCGTTGCGTTTTATGTACTTCCGCTCGTTCTCGTATATTTAAATTAGCTGTTATATTGTATGCATCAGTATTGTTATGCTTATGGCTGCACGCATAGTTATTGCTTATATCCTATGGCTGTATGCATTCCATGCAGCGTTACTTCACAAGGTATGTTAGGTTATTCTCTTGATATACCTTATGTTATACAACTTCTCATTCATTTAACAAATTGTGTTCATTCAAGACTTTATGACATTATGGTATACAATTATACTTATACGTTAACATTTATTATTGACTACTATATGGTTTGTAAATCATATTATATATGTGTATCGTTGCGCCAGCATTTTATACATGTATACACTTTAGTTTCTAATGTAGTATGAACTTTATATTATGCATATATATATATATATTATTCCTTATGCAGGGTTTATTTAACCATTCCAAAACCTTATATTAACCATAGTATTTTGTGTCATTGTATACCATAGTTCATATTTTCATTTTGATATACATAATGTGCATATATATATATATATATATATGTGCGCTAGCATGTTAGTCTTTTACAAACTATGCTTTTGACCACATAACATTATTTAGTGTTATACTTATATCATGATATCATATGGTATGATATCTTATATGTCATTAAACTTTATAGCATATAGTTTTGGCAACTAATATTATTACCGAAAATGGCATATATATATAACACACATTTACCTCTTTATTCTTACAATTTCCATTAATTACAATATAGCCACATACCTTATACCATGTTATAAATACCTTATTTATAACATCAAAACTTGTATTAAGTTATAATCTATAGTTTTGTAATATTTCCCTTTTATTGCCGAATAGGCATATATTTAATATTTCATCTCCTTTCAAATCCCATACTCTCCAAATATTACAATCTCACCACAATTTTATAACATACTTAACTTACCATATATTATAACATTTAAACCATATAATATGTATATAATAGGGTCTTAAAATTTCCGAAAATACAAACAGCCCCTTAGGTTCTGTTTTTCTTTTGTTTTAACCCCCAACTTTCCATATTTATACTTTCACCACAATCTTATAATATTTTTTTTTGCATAACATATGTTATATCATCCAACATTATATTATTTATAACATATGGTTTTCATACATTATTCCACATTATTACCGAACAGACCAAGGTCTGTTTGGCTTATCTTTTTCCAGCAACATTACTTTCCTTATTTACACATTAGCCACATATATTACCATAATGTACATATATGTGTTATACTATATAGTTTTAATACTCATTATTGATATAACCTATAGTTTCTTGCTACCTATTCCCACACAGCCCCCATGTTGTTTCTAAATTCTCTTTCCGCCCACATTAAAACCTTGGCTTCTGAAAATTTTACAGAACTTTCCCAAGGTTAAGATGACCTTGCGCCAGCCTCACATGCAAGGCAACAACCTTGTGTTAGCCTTGTAGTATTCACAATCTAATTAAGGTATGATGGTAGTTTAAACTATCATTAATTTACCTTGGTATTGGTAGGCTTTAATGGAGCTCTCACGCCTGTTTTTTTTTTGCACATAAAAGTTGTGTTAAAACACCATTGGAACCATGGAATCAAAACGGTAAGGACAAGGCAACGGAGTATAGATTTCCTACCTTGTGAAAATGACTTTTAATGTGTTATCCAGCACCAAATGAGGTAGCACCACAAGGAGTTGTTTTCTCTACAGATTTTGCATGAAGAGAACAAAAGAATGAGCTAGAAAAATCTGGGTACACCACCGGTAGTGAAGAGTAGAGTGAGTTTTTCTTCTTTTTTTTCTTACCGAAGCTGCTAGCCATTGAGCTTCTTGCATGGACTTCTTCCCGCACAAGGATGGGTATTCTCCTCAAATTTTTGTACGTGAAGAAAACAGGGAGAAGACTTATAAAAGGCTGGGAAAAACTGGGTATGTATTATCGGTGGAACATGGGTATGAATGGGAAAAAAAACTTACCGAAATGGTGGAAATGAAGCTCCTTGTGTAGGCGTTATCACTGCATGGATCGTGGACATTCTTCCTCTGGTTTTCCCATGTAAGAAAACAAGAAGGATAGCTTAGGAAAGCTGGTAACAAGAAAATGGAAGGAAAACGGTAGTCTAGTAGAGATGGAATGGTGACTTGAGCTTGGTTTTCTTACCGTAACAAAACATTAAAAACTGCTCCCTTTTCTTCCCTGTTTTCAGCCGAGACATGCCACTACTTCAAGCCCAACACAACCATGGAAGAAGGGAATATACTCACTGAAATACCCCGTAATTAAAAATAGTGATTAATTAGGCTAATAAATAATTTAGAAGCTTAATTAAGTATAAATAATTATAAGGGAACAAATCCCGAAGAAAACGGATCTTTAAAACGGTTTAAAAACGTTACCGAACCTTAAAGCGCGCTTCTCGAGGTAACCGGGAAAACGTGTCTTTAAGCGGGTCAAATAAACTCGTAACAATTTTAGTCAACTAAATATTCATTAATAAATATTAGTGAAGTTTTAGAACCAATAAAAATCAAGAAAACGAGAAATTAGTAAACACTGTCAAAAACGGGAAGTTGTGGGGTAGGAGTATAAATAACACAAACTTATGTGTCCAATATTGCAAATAAAATTTAAAACCCTCCCATGCTCTGTGTGTGTCCGATTTTCCCCACTCACACACACTCACCCCTTCTCTTTTACTCACTAAGGACAAAGCAATTAAAAACTAAAAAGTAACACACTCACCTATCTCACTCTCTCTCCAACTCATTTCTTCCTCTCACTCACGTCTGAACCAGCACCCTCACCCTCTCTTTTCCTCTTCTTCTACCTCCAGCCGATGGACATGGAGAAATAGAGAAACCCACAAAAACTACCACTTCTCTCCTTTGTAACTCTCTCCAAACTCCTCCAAAAATTATAAAAATACCACCATTGTAATCCTCTCACCAAGAGCTACACTTCCATCTTTCCAAAATCCAAAAACAAGCACTTTCGATTTTATGGGTATATCCCATTGGGAGTTTCAACACCACCATTGGAAGGCCCTCCTTCTCCTTGTTCTTTTAAGGTAAAAACATTCTCAAAAACTCCATCTTTTTCTAGCCTCAAAGGCAAAACGAAATTTAGCTAAACCTTGTTTTGGTTCCTCTTGTGCCCAGCCGATTTTGGCACTTTTGAAAGGTGGGAAACATCATTCTTGAGCTATTCCAAACAACACTTAAGCTCTTGCAAGGTAAGGAAACTCCTGAACCCTAGAATGTACATTAAAAGCTTAAATGAGAATTAGTGTTAGTTTTAGTATTGAAGTATGTTGTGAATGGTTGTAGTGTTAGTGGATTGAGTTACTAAAACCGGTAGAGAGAAGGGAGGAGGAAGAAACAAGAAGAGAAAGAAAACCTATAAGGAAAACAAGGTAAGAATACTCACTTGTGTAGCTTGTATATATTTGTATATGTAACCGATTTTTAGTAATGAAAATATGTATTGTAAAATAGTAGTGTATTAGTAGAGTCATGTATAAGAGAATATAAGTATTTGGAACCTTAAAAGACATTTTAAAACTTGTAAAAACATAGTTGGGATTGGAATGTTGAGTGCAGGAATTTTTATGAGTGTTTTAGCACTAGTATTTGTATATGGGAGCTTGTGTGTTGATGTCTATTGAAACAGGTGAGATGTTGATAATAATGTGAATAAAACAATGTGGTGAGTGTATAAAATACAAGGGAGACTATGGCAAAATTTACATAGGATTAGAACACTTAGTGTGTTAGAAACTAGGTGAACAACACATGTTGTAACATATGTTAATTGAGTTAGTTGGTGGGTAAGTTATGAGAGGAGTGTAATGCATTAGGAGTGTTAGAAATGACATTAGAAGAGGGAGCTATTGTTGGAGAGAGTTAGAACTAAAATTTGTAGCATTATTAGAAGAAGTAGAAATGCAACTGAGGAGGAAAAATTACTGTGAGAGTGTTAATGTAACAGATTTGTATAGTGTTGGTTTAGGCTAGTTTAAAATGCTTAAACAAAGTTAAAACATGCTAGATTATATGTAGAAATATTAGGGAAGAGATTAGTAGAAGTTTAGAATTTAAACAAACTCAAAAACTTACATAAATAAAAACACTGCAATAGCCGGGTTGCAACCAGAATGCAAACCCGGACTAGCCTCAAAAAATCGACAGAAAGTGTTGCAGTGGGACGATCCGGTTTAAAACCAGGATGCTAACCGGAACATCCCAAAAACATACCCGTACCTGTCTAAAATAATTGTCCGGGTTTGAAAGTAGGATGCAAACCCGGACAGTACAAAAATCTCACCCGAGAGCAATTGCTCATTGTGATCCGGGTTTGAAATTGGGAAGGAAACCCGGAACATGCTTAATTTTTTACCCGAGAGCAATTACCTGTTATGGTCCGGGTTTGGAAGTAGTATGTAAACCCGGAACAAGCTTGAATTCCACCCGAGAGTGTGTTAGACATGGTGGTCCGGGTTTGTAAACCCGGACACTAACCCGGACCAACACAAAAATTGTACAGAATGTATTTTAAAGTTTAAGTAATGATGGGAAATGGTGGGTAATGATATTATAAGATGATTAAGACATAATTAATGATGTTTAAAGGTCATTAAGGCCATAAACAAGTTTAGAAAATAATTTTAAGAAAGTAACATAAGTACATGTAATTGAACAATAATGAATTAGTAAGTATAAGTTAAGACATGTTAGTAGAGTAGTTAGTAGGGTTAAGTAAGGGTAATTAACCACCCAATTGTATGTATATGATAGGACCTTGATTGTGAACACCGAAGGAACGTCGGATACATACACGGTGAACGGTATGAATTCCTCATGCCCCGTATGCTATCTTGGTTACTCTGATTTGTGTGTTGTGTGCTAATTGATCACCAAATAAGATGAATGCACGAATCGGAGTTATTATGCTTACTTGTAAAATGCAGTGTTGTATGATGTTGTATATTTTCTTTAAATCTCAGTTTGTATAATTCATGAAATGTATGGATGAATATGAATGCTTGTATGAATGTTGCAATGTAGTGTGACCGAATGTGTTGATCTTGGACTTCTAACTTATTCCTAACAAGCTAACCATCCTAACTTAAATTGGTAATTAAATTGGAATGAGTAGAAGTCCGATATAGTTTCGGCCACGCGTGAGGATGCGGAGTTACGAGAGGTTGGCTCCAATTCCTGACTCTTAAACTGGTCCCGCGGCCCAAATCCCTTAAGTGGGTAGCATCCCGGATTAGTGAGTCAAGTAAATCCCGGATGTGGGACGGTGTAGTCCCCAAGGCCGGAGGTCCCGACGACTTAACTTGAGTATAAGTAAGTAAGTAAGAACGAGTAAGTAAAAATGAATGGTAGTAAGTAAGCATAGTACGAGTAAGCAAAGTATGATGAGTAAAAGAGTATAAGCATTCCGATTAACCCGGATGCATAAATTGGCTAACCCTTGAGAAGGTAAGTATGGTGTGTATTCTTGTATTGTTACCTTGAATGTGTAAAGTATCGTATGAGCATGTATGATGTATGAAGAGCATGTATGTATGAAAATAATGAATTGCATGTTTAGTGGACGTCAAATAGTCGGCGTGCCCTAGCTAGCACGCGGTATATGCGGAGTTCATGCGCAGCTTTTGCTGAGCCCCTTGGGGCGATGTTTTTACTACACGCAGGTACCCGCGAAGGATGAAGATTAGGAAGTTGAAGTTTAATTTCTTGCCTTTTTTTTATTGTAAACAATGAAATTGTGATGGGTGTACTAAATAGTACATGGCTATTGTTTTGATTAGCCGGTGTACCATGTGGTACACCTTTTTGGACATGGATAGAATGGAGTATTGGTATAGATGAGTAGGTTTTAAACTCATCCTTTTGGGAACTGGTGGACGGATGTAATTAACTACTTAAATACTCGGTAATCCCTGAATGTAAGCGCATGGTATTTGTAAATGGTTAAGTGTTATTCAGTAGCTCGGTACACCATTGGCATCAGACCGTCACTGTAAGTATTAGTAGCCTAGCTAACCGTATGGGCGGTTAGCGGCATTGTTTCACCCGCCGTAGTAAGTAGTATTCTTCCGCTGCGAACTCAATAGAATTAACAGGACGATTAGACGGTAAGCATAGGATTAACGGTTGGGGTGTTACACTCACGGTCAAGTAGCAGCGAAAGAGAGTTACATGTGTTCTGTTCCTTCATAAGGTGCTGGGTATTTTTCCTGGTCTTCCCACGTAAAGAAAGCAAAGAATGGAGTTAAAAAAAGGGCTGGGGATATCTACTGGTTATTACGTGGAGGAAAGCAAAGGGAAGAGCTCAGCACTTCCTCTGTTTGTACGTGGAGAAATCAGAGGAAGAAGCTCAATTGAAGCTACTGCTCAACGGTTTGTCCTTGTAGCTGGGTATAGTCCTCGATTCTATGTCTTGGAGCAGCAAATATGGAAGCTGGGAGATACTCTTCCTTTCTTTTCTGGAACAGCAAGAAGAAGCTGGGGAAATGGTCTCGGTTTTCTTTTCTGGAACAGCAAAGAGAAGCTGGGAAGTAGTCTCGGTTTTCTTCTCTGGAACAACCAACGAAAGAAAAAAAAAAACTGGGATGCTCATGTTGGAAGAAGGAGAAAAAGAAATTGCATTGAGAAAGAGAAACGGACACCGGTACAATGGAGAGTAGGTATGGGTTGGTAAGAGTCAATACGTTTTTTTTCCTAGCTATTTGGGAAGCTCCCCGGTCCGGCTGTGAACTCCTATGATTGCAGGTGCTGTCGGACATAACTGGTAATAGTAGTAGTGAAGCTTGATTAGTTATCATATATATTATATGTATATATATATGTCATTATGCTTACGTTTATGTATGTGACTCTCGGTGGTTTCTTGTAGGTACTGCAGTGGATATGGTGGGCTAATTGAAACGACATGCGTGTACGAGTGGAATGGTGGGTAGGAAAAAGGTAGTTAGTTATTTAATGTAATAAGATGTAATGACATTGCTTTAATAATGTAAGTATGGTGGGTCACATACTTTTGTTTTGTAACCGGCCACTCACCAAGGAAAAGAGCATCCTTATTAATCGGTAAGTAAGTAGTAGTAGTTCGGTAGAAAGGCTTTGATTTACCAATATATTTATTATGGGTGCATGTTTGTCATGGGGTGCTCCTATTTGATATGAGTATTCGGTGGTATAGCAAGTACTGCAGGGATTGTCGGTCAAGTTAGGTAGAATTAGGTAGATTTGTATATCATATTATATGTTACTTTTGAATCTGAAATGTACTAACCGGTGCTCTCTTTTTTTTTAAGGTCGTACAAAACTTATAGTGGGTACATTAGGCAGACGGTAATGATCAGATGAGATTGGAAGATATAGATAACCTACTTAATATTATGTAAGGAGGCGTACTCACATTACCTTAATTAACATAATACTAGTTTTGATTCGTTGGTATAAGTTACCGAATTTGAGCACAGCTCATCCGGTTAAAGCGTTCAAGAGGTATAGGGTTCGAAGCTCGGCGGGAGCGTGATTGCTCCCTTTTTTTTGAAACCGCTATACACATGCTTATTTATATATATATGTGAGACTATATAATACATCTTGTAATTAGTTAGATATGCGACCAGTTAATTTTACGTTGTATATATACGCCCCGTTTATTTTGTCGTGATTTAGTTATACGTAACTATGCGACGTTATTAGTTATTATATATGACGTTGTCATGTTTCGGACACGTATATGCCCGTACTAAATTTAATTGTTTGTCTGTTCACAAGTTGTTACATGCTCATAATAATGTAACACATTCCCCTTAATTTAAACCTTACGCCATAAGGTTTTATATGCTTAATTTTTTTTGGCCATAGTTTAATTGATTACATGTCCAATCCATATTTAATTAAGTAGGGGTATTTCAATATACCCCCCCAAATCGCTTTATTCAAATAGGTGTGTTAACAACTACCCATATGATCCCATAATGTATATCTATGTGATATATCATTTACACACATCGTGTTGTGCTAATACCGCACATAGCCCTCAATTGTGGCGTTAATTCAAACATATATGGATATAGGCGATCCATCAGCACCATCATTTCCTATCAGTTCTACCAACCCCGACAACCTCCCCGAGGTGTCCATACATGCCATCATTCCACATTCTATATCTAATGATTCATTTCGTATTTGGGCGATACCATATGAAATCAATCCACAAGGTAATACAATTATATATATCATAAGTATCGTAAATAAAAGTACTACACACATGGATGTAAACACATCATTCCAACAAGTATTTCATAGGATTCATACCTACAAGTGCACATCTCACACAAACAAATCAACAACGTACGCCCCGCGTACCAACCAATTCACTGTACGCCCCGCATACGAAACAAACAAACAAACAATCATCGTATGCCCCGCATACCAACAAACATACCAACAAACTACTGTATGCCCCGCATACGAAACAACAAAATTCAGTGCAAACATGTGCGCAGCCAAGAGGCTCTACCCCCCTTACAAAGGGTTACGCCCCCGTACCCCACAAGTATTCTACAGCCGCTCCACAAGGAGCGCTGGATATTTGGCTCTCATAGAGTTCTCTAACTCTCATGTGGTATCTCCCACCTTTGGAGTAGATTATTCTCATATTAGAGAGACGGGTATGACTCTAGCCCCTCCGGGTCTAAAACATGTAAAGGGTGAGGCACGTGTTTGTGCTCTCTCCCAAATTCGTTCTAATGGGCCCACTCGCTCCGTACAGAGGTGTAGATCCATGAACATAGGTTTAGTTGATTCCTTGTATTGTCGTATATCCCATCGTTAGGATTACTAGCATCTTCGCGTATCTTCTCTCATTGACTTTCAGTTTGAGTTGTCATAAGACATTGGCTATTTTTAGTATTTAGTGCTCTTTGCACCTTTCTTGGTAAAACCGAGACGTACTAGTCTTGATGTCTATTTAGATGAAGATTTTCATCCATGTCTCCTGGTGGTTTTGTTCCGGAGTAACACATTGTTCGTGTTGATATATATTATATTTTATTCCCGTGTGTCGGGTTAGCAACAACGTTGGTATGGTTCTTCCTGCTTCCTGCCAGGGAAATTCACATGTTGTGCTCGTATTAGAGTTGTGCAACTTCATCTTCCATTTCACATTATTCTCTGCGCGTTTTACTCGTCTAAGTTCGCCCACGTATTTATTATTGATAACTGTTCGTATTTGTCGCTTCTGCCGCGCATCACATTTTAGTCGATTCGACGGTTTGTTAGTCATTATAACGTTTATGTTCTTGTTAAAACATCTGCTAGTATACTAGCTTTGTTTTTTCATTATTACGTAGTTACGCGTTTAAGTTCACATCATTTGGTAGATTCCTCTGGATTGCACGAACTTGCATGATCTTTATGAGGGTTCTACGTATTATTCGTCCATACGGTGGGTTTTCTGTTCCTGTTATCAGCGTCGTCATCTTTGAAGGGTCTCCTTGTCTTCATTGTGTCTCGTCTGCTACTCTGTGTTGTAGGTTCTTGGTTTCTCTAGCCCGTTGGTTAACTGCGACTCTTCTTGTCCATCTTCGAGGTAATCTGCATTACTGTCCGTAGCACGGAGTTGACTACTTCTCGTGTTCCTAACACTACTTGTCTACATGCATGGGGTACCATACTGATACATTACTACTTACCTGACTAACTTATAAATAAGTCTGTCAGGCCCACATGCTCCTATCGAAGTGCGGTCGTCCCATGTCTCGTTTAGTAAACTGGTAGCGTCCGTCACATGACTATTATGAAGTATTCTGTTGTCAAACTCCCTTTTGATGGATGTCCTTGTTGTAGTTCAATGTTGATTGGTCCGCAATGTCGGTTATCTTGTTGTAGGTGCTAATGTTCTAGTAGTATGGTGGTAAGGTGGTTGAAACATTTATTAGTGTTCCCTAGACTCATGTCCTTAGTAATACACTAGAGGCAGCACTTGGTTGTTAACTATTTAAACTTTAAATGTTGGTTCGTCTGTATGGCTGCAATCGGTTTGTGTAATATTGGTGCTGAGCTAGCAATGTCAGTTCTCCTATCTTGATTTCCATGGGTACTATACATAATCCTTTCCTCCAGTTTTAATCATTATCACATCGTAGCTATACCTCCCGATACGGCGTAGGGTAAGTTCTCATACTTGGGTATTCACATTTGTTCCCTGTTCCTTTTAATTGGGTGTATTTTAGATTGCATGATTGTTTGAGCAACTCAGCTCTTCACTTTCTGACCGTTCTCATTTGCGGTACTGCATTCACAAGGGGTATGCCATTTCTCACCAGATTATGCTTGTCCATTAGGACTAAACATTTATCACTATTAGTGATTAGCATTAGATGCTGGTATATACTTCTGGTATTCAGCTTGTAAGCAATGTCTTTGTTGTTACATATTGTTTGGTGCTAGTTATATGTAACTGCAGTTATTTATATTTCCGGTGCGCGGTTTGGCGCCTGTTAGTTAATTATCATTGTTATTTACGTTGTTTATGGTATGTACCATAGCTCCCTTATTTCATTGTATTAATTTAGACATTGTTATGTTATTCATATGCCTCAAAAGGTAATCGGAGTCGGTGTTCCCGGTCTCCTGGGCTCATGCCCTTTATTATTCATTAAGTGTTTGCC
>JAIOTZ010002219.1:0-21817 GCA_023374045.1 Limonium bicolor | reverse complement strand
ATAAAACTATTCCACTAATAATCCGCCACGACAATTCCACAAACTTGCTCCTCACCACCCGATGGTCCTCTGTTGAGCCGGCACAGGTCATAGGTAGTGGAGGAGGGTCTCTTGCAGTAACAACCCTCTTCTCATCATACTCCCCCTAAAAACAACCTTGTCCTCAGTGTTGGAGAGAAGAGAGAGCAGCAGTGATAAAGGGCAGCACAAACGACGACACTAACGAATATAGGGAAGCAAGGAAAATATTGACTTCTTTGGACCGCATCTAATTTCATAATGAGTACACACAGAAGTTGGTAATTCACTAATAGCCACTTAGAGGTGTCCATCCTGACGTTCTCACCAACCAAACTCCGGTTGTCCTCTACGTGCCTCCTTCTCCACGTACGCCATTAACCATGACTTTCCTTTGTGAATGTTTCGAGCAGTGAGGCACATAGGACTTCCATTTTGCCCGGCCAAGAAGTTGTTGATAAGCACAGTTGGGTTTGATTGTAATTATCTGTGAATTCCAATTATCTTGTATAAACCGGTTTGGAGGAGATAGGCTGGGCTTAGGCTGGTTCAGAGAAGAATAACCGGTTTTAGGTCGGATTAGGAAAAGAGAACCCATTCCCCAATTGACCCAGCCTCAACCATGTATCAAGTCTTCAATTATCACCAGCAGTCCCGTTTCTTGCCGAACTTCTATGTGACTTCATCTTCGCATGGGACCGGCGACCTGCCACCAATGGCAATGCACTGTTGAACCTTTCGGAAACAACGCCTTTGCTAGAAGGTGCCAAACATGCACCTGAATGTTCGAGGGAGAATTTCAGCATTCGCTATTTTTGTTGTGTACCTAATTTTGCAAGACCCTCAACAGCAAGGGAAGTGAATAGCAATGGCTTCTAAGCACCGTGTTGCCCTAAGAATTCCACCTAAGGGTGAGCATTCGGTTCCGGTTATTCAGTTATAACTGAGAACCGAAATTATTTTGGTTTTTTTAACCAACATTTTTAACCGTATTAAAAAATGTTCGGTTATTCAGGTAGAACCGAAATATTATTCGGTTCGGTTTTCGGTTCCAGGGTTGGGTAATTCATTTTACCCGAATAACCGTAAAACCGAATTACATATATGGACAATATTGGCTAATTCGGTTCTTTTTTATAATTCGGTTCTTTTTTCACTAGTAGAAAAAATATTTAATATGACGGACTTTAAACCACGGTTAAAAATGTACCCGTCGTTTAAAGTAAATAAACCACGGTTTTTAACAGAACCGTTATATATGTTGCACGGCTCATTAGATAAATGACGGTTTCCGTCGAAACCGTCGTTTATAGTTCCACGCCTTTGAAAGTTAAATGACGGTTCTAGTTTTAACCGTCGTATATAGTGACGATAAACCACGGTTTAATAAAACCGTCATTTAAAGTTTTGCGCCAAACATTTTAAACCACGGTTTCCATATAACCGTGGTTTTTTGTTTCGTTACATAGTTTTTAAAATGACGGTTTTGGTCCAAACCGTCGTTTAAAGTTGTTTAATTAAAACCCGCCTGAATTTCTTCTTCTTCCTCTCCTCTTCTTCCCCGCGTTCTTTTCCTCTGGCGATTTCCCTGTACCATCGAGCTTGCCGCCCCTTCTTCCTCCGCCGTCGAGCCTAGTTGCTCCGCCGCCTTCGCCTGAAACGTCTCGCCTCCACCGCCCCAACCTCCTCTCGCCTGAAACGTCTCGCCTCGCGCCTCCACCACGTCGGTCCACCACAGCGCGGGTCGCCCTGGTTGCCGTCGGTCCGTCACTTCCCGTCGCCGGTCTTCCTCCTTCCACCCGGTCGCTGCTGCTTCTCTGGCGAAAATCAAAACCCGTCGCGACCAACAGCTTCATCCGCCTCAGCTTCGTCGACCGCCGTGGTCCGCCGCCTGAAGTAATCCCTCCACCTGAATCTTTGTCTACGGTAATTACACAAAACCCTCAATAATTACATGTTTGCAGTATGTTTTTGCCTCTGATTATGACATATTTTGCCTCTGATTATGACATATTTTGCCTTGAACAATGTTTCAATTTACTTCAATGGGAAAGATATGGTTGTAGATGTGGATCTCTTAGCAGTTCTGCAGCCTTTGAGCATCATATCAAAAGTGCATATTAAAAAACCCAGCAAAGTTATGTTTTTTTTATGAGAG
This sequence comes from Limonium bicolor, assembly GCA_023374045.1. NCBI lineage: Eukaryota > Viridiplantae > Streptophyta > Magnoliopsida > Caryophyllales > Plumbaginaceae > Limonium > Limonium bicolor. Next base: position 19,641 of record JAIOTZ010002219.1, on the reverse strand, counting down.
AGTTTTCCATGTAGAACTTGCTGGGTTAGGTAAATCAAACTCACAAGACAGGGGAGTATATGTTAGGAAGAGGGGAAATAGAGCCTCGATTTATTTTGTTTACTAGTCCAGCCATATCCTGATTGAAATAGGTGAAGCATCTTTAAATAGAGCTGAAAAGAAAAGAACTTGAATCTGTGTGCAGTATTACAAACTTTTGAACCTAAATGCCTATGATGATTTGTTACTTACTGGAGCCCTAAAAGCGGACTGATGAGCTGCAATCTCAAACATAGAGCAACCTACAAATTTATAAAAGAACAATGTTGCTCAATATTGTAATGCATCTATTTTCAAATTACCACAATAAAGATGAACATGTATAATAGTATAGACAACAAGTAGAAAAAAAAGAAAGCTCAAGTACAATAGTATAGAAACAGTAGAACAAAAACCAACAAACATATTATTTAAAGAACGTCGTTTCTCTTTTGATAACTAATATATGTTCTTGCTCTAACTAATTCTTTAAACTGGCAATTTACAGGTTGCTTTCGATCTTGACCACAATCAGATTGAAGAGGCGAAGGGAGAAAACATAACTGGTATAATACTTGAATTTACTTCTGTCAAGTACAAGCACCTTGTTTGGTTTTGCAAAGTAACGAAAGATTTAATATTAAATATATAGACTACATTTGTAATTCTGATTATGATTATGGGAGTTCTATATTTTAGTGGCATTATTGTTTGAGTTGTAACATTGTCTTGAAACTGGTTTTGGTTTAGGTTATTTATATATATTGATAATAAATAAATAATATATATATGTATAATATTGTCAACTTGGTTGGTGATAATGATGCTTAATGTCTGTGGGTTTTGCTGATACTCACTGGAACCATGTTCTGATGTTGCTATTATTGTGGTTATGCATAAAAATTGTGGAGTGCATAAAAATACGTAAGGGTCATGCCAAATTTTTCCTAAAATTTAACATTATTCTACTATCGTGTTTGTTTATGGTTATTCTTATTTTATTGGTTAGGTGTTACTACGGTTGAAAAATTCCTCTTCCATCACATTTGTGAGTTGATCATCCTACTCATTAGGTTAGTTTTTTAAAAATGTTTCAATAACATGGTTTATTCAAAATATATTCGTTTGTTATTTGTTCAATTATTCATATTTTTCAAATTAAAACCTTATATTCTAATTTCATTGAATAGGTGTCACTACACGGTCGGATTGTCTACTTGTCGCACATCTGCTGCTGTCAACCTCTGCCACCGGTTTGCCTGATCAGAACCCACGGTAAAACACTTGCGTTTCTGATTATGATTTTAGAAACAAATACTTATATTGTCACGAATAAACGTTGTACTAAATTCTACTTGTATTCTGCAATCATTAGAATATATATTTGCATAGTGTGTGAAATGTGAGATTAAGTTGAAATGGGGTGGTTGTTTTTGTTCATTGATCATATATATTATTATATACTTGTCTGTCTGATAATAATTCGTATGGTTTGCGGAGAATAAATGTTATTGATGCTACTGTGTTTGTTTCTGCCTTAAAAAAATGTGGAGTGTCTAAAAATACGCAAAGGTCATGCCAAATTTTTTCCAGAATTTAAGCTGATTCTAATTCCATCGTTTGTTTAATATGTTCAATTATTCAAGTTTTTATAAAATTAAAACCTTATTATTATTTCATTGAATAGGTGTCATATACTACGTGCAAGAACATCTGTCTACTTGTCTCTTCTCTATCTTGTGCTGTTCGCGCTGACCATCCAGTACTCATCAGGTTGGTATTTAAAACGTTTCAATTTATTTTTGTTTTTCTATTAAAACAATGGAAAATCAATTCAAACATAGAATTACCTGTCTGAGATTTACCTGATAGAGGTATGTCTTAGATAGTCCCTGTTGGGACTGTCCAATGACCTTTGATCTCACCATCTAGGTTGTGAATGAGTTAATAATATACAGTAGTTCAGTGATAATTTCAGCAGCATTACCGTAGTGTTCTTCTAGTGTACATATATATATGTGAATTGAAACAATTCATATATAATATATCTACACTAGGAGAACTGTAGGGTAATGCTGCCGAAATTATCACTGAACTACTGTATATTAAACTTGTTCCTAGGTGAGATCGAAGGTGATTGGATAGGTTTAGGTTGTTAAATCTGTAAATAAAAAAAGAGGAGATCAATGGAACGAGTTCACGACATCTGGTGTGTGTTGAAAAAGGAGATGGAGCGCTCAGTGATGTACAGTGACAGATTGGACATCAAGTACCTAGAAGGGGTCAATAAATTTTGCAAAGTCCTTGTTGACAATCTTAAACCAAGGGATAAGGGATATATTCGATGTCCTTGTGTCGATTGCAAGAACGACTTCAAATACCGAGGTGTGGACAAGATTAAGGATCATCTGATTCGCAGAGGGTTTACAGATGATTATGAAGCCATAACAATACTGCATGGTCAACATTCAGTACAAGTGTTTGAATGTGCTGATAACGTCGTTGCAGAACAATCAGAAATGGATGCTTCACACGATTTTGGGGATACTCAAGATGATTCACTAGGTAGTGATTCAGATGATCAGGAGGACCTTAATGCAATGATGGAAGATGTTGAACAACATTTTTCCAACAAACCCAAACATTCGAAAATCTGATGCAAGCATCAAAGGAACCGTTGTACAGTGGATGTGAAACGCAAACACAAAACAAATTGAGCGTTGTCCTAAAACTATTCAATCTGAAGGCGAGACATGGATGGAGTGATGTCAGTTTTACAGATCTTTTACAACTGCTGAAGGATGTACTACCAAAGGACAATGTGATACCCACAACAACTTATGAGGCAAAGAAGTTAATGTGTCCGATGGGTATGGAATATAAAAAAATACATGCTTGTCCAAATGGGTGTATGTTGTATTGGAAGGAGAATGAGTTGGATGACCATTGCTCTGAATGTGGGGAATCACGCTATGTAAAAAAGGGTGACGAAACCACATAAGCACTAAGTGGGCTCTCCTGCGAAGGTGTTGTGGTATCTACCGATAATTCCCCGATTCAAACGTTTGTTTGCAGTTCAGAAAGATGCTGAGAACCTCCGATGGCATGCTACCCATAGAAAGGATGATGGTAAATTGAGACATCCAGCCGATTCACCACAATGGAGAAACATTGACAGAATATACCCTCAATTCGGTACAGACCCAAGGAACTTAAGACTTGGTTTATGCACTGATGGGATGAACCCTTATGGCACTTTGAGCAGTATACACAGTACTTGGCCTGTTTTATTGACAATATACAATCTGCCGCCATGGTTGTGTATGAAACCCAGACATATTCTCCTCTCTCTGTTGATATCGGGTCCAAAACAACCGGGAAACAAAATTGATGTGTTTTTGCAACCACTTATTGACGATTTAAATTGTTGTGGAATGAAGGTGCGACGGTGTATGATTCATATGGTATGGAAAACTTCACGCTCCGGGCTATGTTGTTTTGTACGATCAATGATTTCCCTGCATACGGTAACCTCTCGGGATACACAATTAAAGGAGCTCTAGCGTGCCCTATATGTGGAGATAGAACTTGCAGTATACGGTTAAAACACAGTGGAAAAAATGTGTACATGGGCCATCGGAAATTCCCTAAAGGGCACAAATACCGTAAGATGACAAAAGAGTTTGATGGAAAAACGGATCATGCAGTCGCTCGACCACCACTATCTGCTGCTGAGACTTACAATCAGTTGAAGAATGTTGTGAACAACTTCGGTCCACCAATTAAAGCCACTGAAAAGAGCATCTGGAAGAAAAAATCAATATTTTGGGAACTTGAATATTGGCAACATTTAGAGGTGAGACATTGCATTGATGCTATGCACGTGGAGAAAAACATTGGTGAAAGTGTATCTGCGACACTACTAAACGTGAAAGGAAAGAAAAAAGACCATTTAAAGGGTAGAAAAGATCTGGTTGAATTGGGTATACGAGAAGAACTCGCGCCACAACAAAGAGGGAAAAGAACATTCTTGCCTCCCGCTTGTCATACATTATCCAAAGAAGAGAAAATAAGTTTTTGTAGTTCTCTTCGTCATATTAAAGTGCCATCCGGTTACTCATCGAACATATCAAGTTTGGTATCAATGTCTGATCTTAAATTGGTAGGGATGAAGTCTCACGACTATCATGTGCTGATGCAGCACTTACTTCCGGTTGCTCTCCGTGGAATCCTTCCAGCTGATGTCAGGAAAACTATTACAAATTTATGTGTTTTCTTCAAAGGAATTTCGTGTAAAGTGCTTGATGTGGAGACGCTGGATAAACTACAGAATGACCTTGTGATCACCATGTGTCAGTTGGAAATGTATTTTCCTCCTTCGTTTTTTGATATTATGGTGCATCTACTTGTTCATCTTGTTAGAGAGATCAAACATTGTGGTCCGTTATACCTTCGATACATGTATCCGTTTGAGAGATATATGGGTATACTGAAAAAGAAAATGAAAAACCGTCGGCGTCCAGAGGGAAGCATAATTGAAGGGACAGTAACAGAGGAAGTAGTTGACTTCTGCACTCATTACTTAGACGGTGTTGATGTTATTGGATTACCGAAAGCAAGACATGGTGGCAGGCTTAAAGGGGTTGGTACCTGTGGGAAAAAATTATGTAGAGTTGATATTGATACATTGAACAAGGCACATCTAGTTGTGTTGAATCATTTTGAAGTTGTTGAACCGTATTTCGATGCACACCTAGCCTACCTCAAAACAAAACACCCAACGATGAGTAATGCCAAATTAAAAAAAGAGCAGAATGTAACATTTGTTAAGTGGTTCAGACAGAAGGTGTTGTATGAAGATTCAAGGACGTGGATGAAATGATCCAGTTGTTGGCACTTGGTCCAAATCTCGATGTGTTGTCGTATGAAGGATATGATGTAAATGGATTTTCTTTTTACACTGCACGTCAAGATTGTAAATCGACAAACCAGAACAGTGGTGTGCATCTTATCGCTTCACAAGACATTTTCACAGGAACAAGTCGTAATACACTGAAGAACGAATATTATGGTGTTATTGAGGATATTTGGGTCTTGAATTACACTAGTTATGAAACTTGCGTATTTCGTTGCAAATGGGTGGACAACAAACAGGGATATCGTGAGGAGGATCATGGTATGAAGCTAGTTGATTTAACGACAGCGGCTCCTACTGATGAACCCTTTATTGTTGCATCAAAGGCAAAACAAGTATTCTACTGTCGTGATCAATCTAATCCCAGATGGTCTATTGTAATGCAGAGTAAAAGATCGATAGTTGGGATTGATAATATTGTTGATGAGGATGAATACGACTGTGAAGATGAAACAGATGTACCTATTCGGTTGCCGATGGAGGTAGATAATGTAACTAATTTTGAATATCGAAGGTCCGACCACAATGAAGGATTGTGGATTGAACGATGAAATGTTATTTTGTAAGTTTGGTTGACAATATTATATTATTTAATTTTTGTCATGTTTCAATATTTGATTCAGTAGATGTTCGTATTAACCTTGTTAATTGTTGATTATTTTTCAGATTATGGATCCTGACGATAGAGTCGAAGAGGACTTACTGTTGGGGCTGGATGATATTGACGATGACGTCCCTACTGAAGAACCACCAGCTGCATCTACTTCGCAGCCCCTCGGAAGGGACGTGGACCGACCCGTGGGTTGAAGGAGAAGAAAGATTCTCCCATCGATTTGATCTGGGACAAGTACCTCCGACATCGTGGTGGGTCGAAGCAGAAGTTTGCTTCCTACTTGGGATTGATGGTAAAATCCCATTGCTCGATTAATAAGGACTGGAAAGATCAAGAAAAGGCAGACAAAGACATCATGTGGCAGATGGTGCAGAAGAAGTACAAGGTCGCGGATGAACTTCGGACGAAGATTGAATCACTTCTAGCGACATCACTGCGACAGTTCAAGCATCGGTTGGTAGATGGCTGGATTACCAAACCGGGCTCCAAGAGGTCACCGCCGTGGGTAGTGTATGATGGTATGATCACGGAGGAGGACTGGAAGATATTCTACGACCATCGCCAGACTGAAGAGTTTAAGGTACTTTTACAATTATTCTTTCTTAATTATTTAAGGAATAAAATTTAACAAATATATTTTTTATTATGTATAACTTACAAATATACAAATTTTGTAACAGTTACGTCAAGAACAAGCGAGACGTAACCGGACGAAGAATATCTACAAGCACTTCATGGGGCGAGCTGGATACACGGGGCGGTTGGAGAAGTGGAAGAGCGAGGGCTTACTGACTAAAACTAATGAAGACGGCACTCAGTCAGTTATTGATGATGTTGACGATGCAAGTAGAGTGCAGACATTTATGCTGGGTCGAATGGTGAAAAATGACGAGGGGGTATATGTGTTCCCGCAGAGCGAGACTGCTGAATTGGCGTCCAAGATTGTAAGTATATATATTTAAAAGTTGTTGTTTACTAATTAATAAGTTCATTTCTAATATTTTTGTTAATTTAAAATAGTCTGGCTCGACTGAGCGATGGGAGATGGTTCCGGCCCCTCCGTCTCAGGATGATCCACTGAATAAGGCCCTTGGGCAAAAGGATCATCCAGGGCGAGTGCGGGGGCTTGGAGGGGAAGTTCGCCAAAAAGACGTGTTTCCTACGTCTCGATCGAGAGTACCACAGGCTGAAATGATAGAGAGAATGGTGGATGAACGGGTGCATGACCGGTTGGAGGAGTCGGAAAGACGTCACGCTGAGTCGGAAAGACGCCACGCTGAGGAGCGTCAAGCCTACGAGGAGCGCCTGCGAAGACTTGAGGCTTTAGTATTGGGCCAGGTGCATGCTCCTACACCGACACCTACTACTCCTACACCGGTGTCTACTCCTACCGCGACGGCGAATACATCGATAGTGGCCGCGTCTCCTACACCGGCACCTACTGCTAGACCGACGTCTGCTCCTACCACGACGGCGGATACTGTCGATGATCCTACACCGACGTCTGCTCCTACCACGACGGCGGATACTCCGATGGTCGATCATCCTGCACCTTCTTCTCCTACCAGAGACACATTTCCTTATCAAAACCTTTCGGTTTGTTCTTTTTTCCTCCTTAGTTATTTTAACATTACTTTTAAAACAATATAATTTTATTAGCTTGCTTACTGTTGTGAGTTGATGTAGATGGCTAAATCATGTCATCTGTTTCAAGTGTTGGATGGTGGGACTGTGCATGTTGCATTCGGTCGGGTTTTACAGACCGGACCGAACTGTAGTACATTTCAAGGTCATCCCACCTCTCCACGCTCGTGTGATGGTAGACGATATTGTGCAAGGTCATGAGGACTCTCCCCTTCCGTTGGAGTGGAATGAGTGGAGTAAAATAGGTCAAGCAAAATCTTCAGTTGTTCCATGGCCATATTCTCTCATTGATGTCAGTAGTGACAAGGTAAACTATTTAATTACATGCTTACTGTTTAGTTTTTAACTTGACTGTTGACTGATATGTTTATTATTTAAATTTTGTATACTATTAGATTGATAAGGAATTAAGACCGGTTAAGAAGAGGAAAGTGGATAAGGGGAAGGAAGTTGTGAAATCAAGTGAGGAGAGTCAGAGGGTGAGAAAGGAAGTGGTGAAACCTTTCGATATGACTCCTAGGAGATCCCCCATTCTGACACCCAAGTATCTGAAGAAGTTGACAGCCATCAAAAAATGTTGTATGACTTTTTCATGACGAAGCCGCAGTCTGTCACCAATTTCAACATGAAAGTGTCTAAGCATGTTTTCCACTCCCCGAGCCCAGAGATCTGATGATTACCGTGAGCGATCTAAGAGAATTTTTGATGGGAGACCTGCTTAACATCTCTGTGATTCAGGCCTATTGTGTGTAAGTATCTTTTAAATTATTAATTATCTTTCATTTTTTAAGCTATTTAACATATCTTATGAAAAAATGTTGTTTAGGTGTTGACTACTAGACTGATATCGACAAGAGATTATTGCCATCTCTTTCTTGTGTCCGCAATTGATGTCAGCAAATCAGGCCGCATTGGATGAGCAAGGATGTGTAGCATGTGAGGCAGGGATTTTGTACTGCGGTGCGAAGAAGAAGCAAATATTTGCTGATCCCATATCATCAGATGTAAGTACACAATAACTGGAATTTTTTGCTTCCTAATTGTGATATTTAATAATTGTTCTACAAAACATTCTTTGTTTTATCTGTGGCAGCAATCATTGGATGTTGATGGTGTTGTGTATCGACACCTCATGCTTGTTGATACTAGACCCATTGGGCGGCCCTGATGACCTTCGAGAGATCGCTGTAGAGAAATATTTGAAGGAGTGAGTATTCAAAATTTTAATGCATTCTGTATTTATTTTAAGCTTGTCCTAGATTATTGACAATAAATGGCTTCATTTTAAAATGTTGTATTTATGCAGGGGCCATAAGCTTGGTTTAAGTGATGAAAAGAAACCATTCTCCATCTTGGACTTCCATACATACGTGTAAGTAATCATTTAATTTATGCATTTTTGTATTAAAGTTAAACGTTTAATTTTTTGATCTGTCTAAAGTTGGTAATCCATGGATGGTGTGATGACAGTGTCCTCAACAGCCTGATTCAAAAGCTGTGGCTATTATGTGATGCGGTACATGTTCGAGATGGTACAAAATATTGACACGCTTAGGATGATGACAAGGTAACCCATACCAATCAAAGTTTTAGTTAAAGTTATTGCATTTTAAATAAAATTGTGTACTAATGATGATCAGTTTCTTTTTATGGACAGATCGTTTCTTATTTCACACAAGCAGGGAGCACGTATTCCAAAGGGGATCTCGACTTTGTAAGAGATCATTTATCGCAGTTTTGGTGTAAAAATTACTTGAGTGTTTCTTAGATCTTTATCCTAGTGTACGTAGTTAGACTTAGACTTTTGTTTTTGCTGAAGCAACTCTCAAAGTTTGTAAAGTTCAACTCTCTCTTATTTTTGAAAGTTTGAATGGGTTTGTTTGCAATTCGTTTTCAATGTTGCAATTCAAACTGGCAACTTGGTTTATGGTCATAGTGTGGTTGGTTATCAAAGGGCAATACCAGTTGGATGCCCTGTACAGGTTGTATATACGATTGTAAATTGGGTTGTGTTGGAAAACATATGTGGTAGATGCTAAAAAAACAAAAAAAACTAAAAAAAAAACCACGGTTCACTTAAAACCGTGGTTTAAAACTCAATGGAACGACGAGTATAAACCACGGTTTATTAAAGAACCGTCGTATAAAGTACTCATATACCACGGTTAATTACCCGAACCGTCGTATAAAACGCAATGGAACGACATTAATACCACGGTTTCCGTCCCAACCGTGGTATAAGTCGTCTGATTCCCGCGCCACAACAGGCTTTAAACGACGGTTTTACGAACCGTGGTTTATAATGCGTCTTTTAAACGACGGTTTCGAACCGTGGTTTATTTGAATTTTCCGATATACCACGCGAGTATAAACCACGGTCTCTAACCGTGGTATATAAGCAAAATAACCGTGGTAAAAAATTTTCTGCACTAGTGTTTGTTGTTTGTTCCTTTTTATAATTAGGTTCCTTTTTAAAAATTGGTTATTTTTTACAATTTTTGTTCTTTTTTATAATTCGGTTCTTCTTTATAATTCGGTTATTTCTTATAATTTGGTTCTAACTGAAAATCGAATTAAAAAATTCAGTTTTCAGTTCGATTCTTGTTCCAACCTTAAAAAACTTCAGTTATTCGGTTCTCAGTTATTTCGGTTCTTAGACTGAAATTCGGTTATTCAGGTAGAACCGAAAAAACACCAAAAACCGAAATTTTTTCCTAATTCAATTTTCAGGTAGAACCGAATAACCGAATGCTCACCCCTAATTCCACCAATTTACGGTACTATCCTACCCCTTTTCTTTTTTTTCCCTTTTGTTCTTCCTTCTTCATTCGACAAGTTTTTTTCTATCTTCGCTTTTTTTTTCCCTAAACCACATACCAGTTTGATAGGTCCAATAGAGAGAGTCCTCCCTTCATTCCCTTTAATTACCTTCTCTCTTTCTAGAGTTCAATTTTCCACCTCTCTTCCTTCTCCCTGCCTTTGATCCTTTAATCGTGTCCTTCTTGGCGATTAAAATCACTAGACTATCATGTTTCAGTTCCTTAAACTCTAGTAAGTTCTCAAGGATTTCCGACTGAAGCGTCGGGTTCGAGAATGCCATCGGTTCCAATTCCTTCGTTTCTCTTGCTGGTTGGTTCCACAATCTCTATTTCATGTGTCAGTTGAGAATTATTAGAGTTCTCAAACCTTTCAAGGAGTAGTTTATGGAAATCTAGCCAAAGGCAGCTCACCAAACTTAATCCACACCCCTTCGAACCAGCTACGAGCTTCTCCTTCTAAATACTCATCCACTGCTTGAAACTAAAAATAATCGGGGATGACGTTGACAGTGGAATACTCCTCAACCTTGTTCAGCCAGGTACGAGGGTCTTCTTCGCTGAAGATCGACAGCTCGTATGCTCGCATTGGTTCCATTTCCTACCCCACTAAACAGAATTTAGGCTATAATACCATTAGATGAAACCACATATAGACACCAACACACTCACAGTAATCAACACAGATAAATGGAAATATTTCCATTGATAGTTTGGGAAACAATAGAACAGTGAGGGAGGGATAGTTCAGGGTGGAACCCTGCTAAAAGGGGAATCGGCTACGCCTGCCAATATCCACAAATTTGGCCAACAATAAGACAATTCCAGAATACTCCCCTAGGGACTCTATCTTTCCTTAAATAGCTAAAGCATTGGCCTATTGCCCACATACACACAACAAATACAAATAAACATACTCCGCTAATATACCCGCCACATCACACTTCCAATAATTTCCACAAACTAGTCCTCACACACTGATAGTCCCCTCTTGAGTCTGCACTGGTACATAGGTAGTGGAGGAGGATCTTTTGCAGTAACAACCACCTTCTCATTAGGAGGGCTCCAAAGACCCACCTGTTTGGTCTTCTGCAGGAGCGTCTGAGCTTGAAAGTTTTCAGTTGAGAGCCACATCCCATACAGGGCACGAGCCTCATCTGCCAGCCAGGGGGTCGGACATGCAGATGTAGTGTGAGTGAAAAGCCCACAAATGGAACAAATCACCGACATGTTGTCATAAGTAACTGGAAAGGTACTAAAGCACCCATCCACCAGCATAGAAAGGGTGTACAATACAGGAACTTGGATATTGAGGAGTACCTTAAAGTGTAAGTAGCTAAAACTCGATGACTGACCATCCTACACACCATAGTACTGACCCAGTTTTTGCGCATCTTTTCTCATGAACGCCAAAGTATGATGATGGCGTGGAACACTGTAAACTCGGACCCAAAAAGGAATCTAGGTAAACTCTTGCTGTAGTAATGGTTTTGTCGAATCTAACGCAACCACGAAGAGATTAATGTTAATGGTCAAAGGGCCCCTTGATGCTTACAAATTCTTAACTGAGCATGTTTTAACAAGATACACCAAAACCAGATTTACCTGCCTTGACATCACAGAATTTATTTGGAGCACGAAAAACATCCTAAAATGTGCCGTCATCTCTTGGGTAGCTGTTAACTAAGGAATTGCAACTAGGGATCGAATGGTACAATGGGGAATGACTATTTGGGATATTTGTGTCCTATGTAATAGAGAGAGAATCTACAAAGCACATCTTTCTAACTTGTTCAATTTCTAACGAGGTGTGGTGTAGATCTTCAAAAAATTTGGGTAGTAGAGTCCCTTTAAATTGGCCTAGATTAGTGTGTGGGGAATGTTGTAAGTGTAGAAAGAAAAGAAGCAGGAATAGGTGATACACCTTAGTCTTCACCACGCTTGTGTAACATGCGTGAAGAGAAAAGAACGATAGGATATTTTCAATATCTTTTCTTACATTACAAGCATGAGTCAACCATGTAACAATACCGACGTTGTATCTGCTCTCTTAGGTTGTAAGGTATTCTGGTGATCAGATGATCATTATATATAACTCATAAAAAGTATACAATAAGCGTTAAACATACAACACACACAGTTCACAGTTTACTGTATATCACAGCATTATCACTTCTATAGCTAGCTCTAGCACAATCCCAGAAGTCAAGCCATTGATGCGACAAGATAAGGAGGCAATGTTCATTCTTCTGCGTCACATCTCAGGATAACTACCATTCCAAATTCATAATAGATATTTATACATAGAGAAAAGAAGATACTTAAAAGAGTAGGACGGAAAGTAGGATGTTAGTACATATATAGTCACTGTTTTTCAACATCAGCCTGTAACTACCATTCCAAATTCATAAGACTTTTTTCATGGGGGTACATTAAACTCATGCTCAGACATAGTCATGTGAAGATAGAGCAAGCAATTAAACTGATCCTACAGTACTCATTGTACAAGTAAAACAAGTTACAATACCTTTAGCTTAATAAACACAAACAATAAAAACTGCACATTGCACTGCAAGATGTCACGGGAAACAAGAGAAGTTAATGGTGATGAAACTTTAGCTGACAGCAATCTAAAGGTTCTTCTACCAGAGAAGTATTTCTGACCACATTATGCAAGGCGGCTGTAACTATCACTAATTCAGTACTCTGATTATACCAACAGTTATCACTAGTGCTACTCGTTTCTCTTTTATTAATTCAGGAACAAAAACAGTGTTAATGTATTTCTTATCCAGTTAGGTCTTATGATGACGACCATACCCAATATATCTTCCTTGGAAACAGGTCAAAAGAGTGTCAAATGTAGATAACCATGTCCATACCTCCAATAAGAAAAAATAAATCGACCTTGAGCTGTAAGATATCCTAAAAACGTTGATACCAAAGATCTATTGTACTTCAGCACAGCGATAATAGAGTCCAAGAGGGCATATGCACCCATATCATTGATTCGAATAATCTATATGGAACCCCAATTCTGTATTTGAAGGTTAAACTTCTCAAAATATAGTAGAAACCATAGAGAGCAAAGACTTGGACACATAACCTTTGGGTGTCCTACCACATCTTCATCCATTATTGTATCAAGGACTGGATATATCTTCCCAAACAATGAAAATGTCAGAGATGACAACTGAATTTACAATCTCCAAGAGTAGTTAGGTCTATCATAAATAGGCTGTCAATGTCCAACTTTATCATTATAGCCCCTTAAAGCATCTAGACTTGAAGACTTGAAGTTTCCCCTAAATCCATAGGAGTGTGACAATTTGGGAAGTTCTATTAATGAATTGACTTCATTTTCATTTATAAAAGCTACCCCAGGATCTATTGTACTTCAACACAGCGATAATAAATTTCAAAGTTGTCCACATAACGTATTTTCCTACTTCAATACAATTATAAAACATTCTACAAATGCTGAACTCTGGCCACTGAAAAAATATTTTACACGGAGCATATTGTGGTGAGTTTATACCGGTTTTTGGACTTTACTCCTATTTTTGTCCTCTGAATGGTATTTCAATAAGAGTGGGAGTAGAATTTGCTCTACACCTGTTTCACCTGAAGGGAAGATGCAATTGGTTGAGATGGACAGCAGTCTTGCAGTGCTAACGTTATTCATTGAAAGCATAATTTGTAATGTACTCCTCCTTCAAAATGGGTTTCCTCCAGTGTAATACGAGCACACATTGCCGCATTATGCCGTAATTGATAAGGATATTGGTGTGTGTTTTATTGTTGAACTTGAAAAACTGAAACATCAAGATGGTCATATCTCTGTGTACCTCTCAACCATGTTAACGCCTGAACGAGATAATCTCTTTGTGTGCACAAGGACCTAATAAATTAAAGGTTGCACTAATAATCAGTTAAAGATGGCCATGCAATCATCTATACTAGAACCAAATTGCAACTAAAATAAACTAGACAATCCAAATTTGGCTGTATCAAAGTCACTGTAGGAAAAGTACAACAGCCAAAGATGACCATAAAGTAATCTATAGAGAAGCTAGTATTAAGCAATCTTTTATCGCTGATCCGTTATGTTGACTCCATTCATATTGGCATCATGTTAAACAATCAACACCAACTTCTAGAAGTAGTACGTAGGAGGGAGACACTGTCCAGTTGCTATTGTTGAATAAGCAGCCTACCATAGTTGAAATAAGTTAGAGTAGAAGTAAAACGTGTGAGTAGAGAAGCTTAGGTTGTGTACTTAGTTTGCTATAAATAGGGTGTAGTAGAGATGAATAAAATGATCCCTTCAACAATCCAAACATACCTCTTCTATCCTGGGCAATTAAGTTCAACATTTGGTATCAGAGCCACACAATCTTTCGTAGCCAACGAGTATATAGTTCTTACTCGCTCTGCAATTGAAAGCTTCAATTCTCCAGAAAAGAAAAGAGCCATCTTCGAGTATCCTTAAATTCTTCCTCTGTAACCAGTTTGAAACCACAAATTAGCCCAATCTCTGACATAGCTGGAAGTGTGAAGCGCTTCTTACCTACTCCCCAATCTTCTTACTCTGTTGTACGGTAGAGTGTTTCATATTTGTTCACAACCGGTTGCATTTCTGCCGTTGAAAAAAAAAGGAAAGGAAGGAAATAAAGAGACAAAGAAGAGAACGACCGGAGGAAGGTGTGAACCGTTCTACATGGAAAGAATCTTCACGAGGAAGACGAAGAGGGCTTCTGCACATAAAGGTGAGAAAGAGTTTGATATTTGTTGGTCTAAAATCACGTAAAAAAAACAAAAAAGGGGTTGCTACTTTTAAGAGTGGGAAATTAGCATAAGTAGAATTAAAGAAATAGGTGGGTTGTCTTGCTTTGGAGTCACGTGAACAAAAGGTTCCTTTTTTTTTAAAAAAAAAAAGAACAAGAAGAAGGAGTAGGCGCCTGCATCATCACTTCAAAAATATTTTTTTTCTTTCTCTTATCTCCCACCAGCATATACGTGAGGTTAGGCATTAAAAAAAAACTAGAGTGAGCAGAAAAATAAAAGTCTTGCGTGAGTATAAAAAAAATTGTTATTTTAAGAGTGGAAGAATAACATGAAAGAAATAAAAAGGTGGGAGAATATTTTAGCAAGGATTAAGTTAAGGCTGATTTTCAAGTTGCCGGTGGAGTTAGAAAGCTTAACAATAACAATTATAATTCTTGGTCTACTTGCATAATGTCATATATGCAAGGACAAGATTTATGGGAGGTTGTTAATGGTACCGAAGTAAAGCCACCGACGGGAGAAGACGCGCTGTAAAAGTGGAAGATTAAAGTAGGCAAAGCCATGTTTACCCTCAAGACAACTGTCGAAGAAGAAATTCTCGAGCACATTCGAGACACGCAGACTCCCAAAGACGCCTGGGATACGCTTGTGAGGTTGTTCTCGAAAAAGAACGACACGAAGCTACAACTCTTGGAGAGTGAGCTATTGTCGATTGCACAACATGACATGACGGTTGCGCAATACTTTCATAAAGTAAAGTCGTTGTGTCGAGAAATTTCCGAGTTGGATCCAAAAGCTCGAATTGGTGATACCAGGATGAAAAGAATCATCATCCATGGTTTGAGACCTGAATTTAGGAGCTTTATTGCTGCTATACAAGGTTGGCAAGTGCAGCCATCGCTTGAGGAATTCGAAAACTTGCTAGCTAGTCAAGAAGCATTGGCTAAGCAAATGGGAGGAGTCTCGTTGAAGACAGAGGAAGAGGCACTCTATGCTAAGAAAGGCAAGTGGAATTCCAGGCAGAGAGTTGAAGATGGATCCAGACAGAAGAGCCACGAAGAGATGAGTCATCAAGGCGAGTGGAGTGATCGAACAGAAGCAAGAGCAAATTGGAACGACTATGATACTAGTCAAAAGTTTCAAGGAAAGTGTTACAACTGTAACAAGAAAGGCCATAAGGCGAAAGATTGTTGGTCAAGGAAGAAGAGGATAGAAAATAATGTTACTACTTCAAGGAATGAAGACGAATGGGACGTTTATGTCCTCTCAGGTGTAGAAAAAGAGGAGCTTACCCTTGAGGATGTTGATGCACTCTTTGCAGTAGATGAAGAGGAGCTTGCCTTATGGGACGTTGATGCACTCTCTACAGAGACAATGAGGAGCTTGCCCATATAGCAACACGTGAAAGAGATGGTTTGTAGTTTTTCCATATAAAAAGCTATATGTGTACTAGATTAATAGGAAGTTGATGTTGAGAGGGAGTGTTAAACAATCAACACCAACTTCTAGAAGTAGTAGGTAGGAGGGAGGCACCGTCCAGTTGCTATTTTTGAATAAGCAGCCTATCATAGTTGAAATAAGTTAGTGCAGAAGATAAACGTGTGAGTAGAGTGTTGTAGTTGTATGCTCAGTTTACTATAAATAGGTATGTAACTCAAATGAATAAACCGTCCCTTCAACAATCCAAACTTACCTCTCTATCCTAGGCAATTAAGTTCAACAATCCCTTCAACAATCCAAACATACCTCTTCTATCCTGGGCAATTAAGTTCAACATTTGGTATCAGAGCCAGATACAATCTTTGACAGCCATAACCTACAAAATCTTCCGTTAACTTTATAGCTAGAGCCATTTTCTGCCAACATCTTCATCAGTACGCTTAAAACCACAAAATTGATCTATGTTTCCATAACCCTGTGCGTACATAACAAACTCCAAAACTCAGCCTGCTCATTAAACTTTGTATGACGTTTGCTCCTACTCCGATTTTCAATCTGGTCCGTGCCCTTCACTTATGGTGTTCGAAAGAAAAAAAAGGAAGAAAGAGGTAGGAAAACAGAGGAGCAAGGAAAGAAGAGAACGAGAGAGCACCTGCGTGTTGAGAGAAGAAGAGAAAAATAAATCAAGAGAGGGGAAAGAAGAGGAAGAAGAGACAAAAGAGAGGGGGGAAGAGATGGAGGAGAACGGGAAAGAAGAGATGAGAAAAAAAAAATAAGAGAAAAGAAAGAAAAGAAAAAAGAAGATAAAGAGGTCAAGTTGCACTTTTTTTTTCTTCAATTATCCTAGGTCGAAGAACAAAAAAATATAAGTGATTGAGTGGTCTTCACATGAAAGAGAATGAGTGAGTGGGTGACAAAAGAGTAAAAAAAAAAAAAGGTGTGTGTTGATTGCTCCCACCATTTTTTTTGTTCGGTCTACGGTGAGTTAAAAAGAAAAAAAAAGAAAAGTCACGTGAACAAAAAAAAAAGAGTTGCTGATTTGAAAGTGGAAATAGCCGCTTAAAAAAAATTCTGAAAGAGTGGGAATATTTAGCTATGGCTGATTTTCAAGTTACCGGTGGAATAAAAAAGCTAAGCAACAACAATTATAATTCTTGGTCTACTTGCATAATGTCATATATGCAAGGACAAGATTTATGGGAAATTGTTAATGGCACCGAAGTAAAACTGCCAACAGGAGAAGACGCGCTGTGAAAATGGAAGATTAAGTAGGCAAATCCATGTTTACCTCAAGATGTCTGTCGAAGAAGAAATTCTCGAGCACATTCGAGGACGCGCAGACTCCCAAAGACGCCTGGGATACACTCGTGAAGTTATTCTCGAAAAAGAATGACACCAAAGCTGCAACTCTGGAAAGTGAGTTGTTGTCAGTTGCGTAAAATGGTATGATGGTTGTGTAGTACTTTCACAAAGTGAAGTTATTGTTATGCCGAGAAATTTCTGAGTGAGTGGATCCGGAAGCTCGAATTGGTGATACTAGGATGAAAAGAATCATCATCCATGGTTTGAGACCTGAATTCAGGAGCTTTATTGCTGCTATACAAGGTTGGCAAGTGCAGCCATCGCTTGTGGAATTCA
Organism: Limonium bicolor; assembly: GCA_023374045.1. Lineage (NCBI taxonomy): Eukaryota > Viridiplantae > Streptophyta > Magnoliopsida > Caryophyllales > Plumbaginaceae > Limonium > Limonium bicolor. The sequence goes on along the minus strand of JAIOTZ010002219.1, from coordinate 1,769 downwards.
AAAACTTGCTAGCTAGTCAGAAGCATTGGCTAAGCCAAGGAGGAGGAGTCTCGTTGAAGACAGGAGAAGAGACACTCTATGCTAAGAAAGGAAAGGAATTCCAAACAAAGAGTTGAATATGGATCCAGAAAGAATAGCCACGAAGAAGGGACTCATCAAGGCAAGTAAGTGATCGAACCAAAAGCTAGAGCGGATTGGAACGACTATGAAAATAGTCAAAAGTTTGAAGGAAGTGCTACAAACTGTAACAAGAAAGGTCATATGGCAAAATATTGTTGGTCAAGGAAAAAGAGGATAGAGAACAATGTTGCTACTTAAGGAACGAAGATGAATGGGACGTTTATGCCCTCTTGGGTTAGAAAAAGAGGAGCTTGCCTTTTGGGACGGTTGATGCACTCTCTACAGAGACAATGAGGAGCTTTCCCATATAGCAACAACGTGAAAGAGATGGTTTGTAGTTTTTTATAAAAGATATGTTGTACTAGATTAATAGGAAGTTGATGTTAAGAGGGAGTGTTAAACAATCAACACCAACTTCTAGAAGTAGTAGGTAAGAGGGAGACACCATCCAGTTGCTATTGTTGAATAAGCAGCCTACCATAGTTGAAATAAGTTAGAGTAGAAGTAAAACGGGAGGTGAGTTTTAGATTTCAGAATCAGATGTTTCAAAAGTATTACAAGATTATTTATAGAGGATTTCTTCATCAGAAATCTCTGTGCAGTCAAAATAAGGGGCTAGGAAAATCTACTACAACATAATATTCAACAATGGGAGCGTGAACAGTAAGGGACGGTGCCTAACTTCTAGATGGGTAGGTGAAACAGATCAGGATTATCATTTTCAATATCCTTCCTTAATCCTGAATCTTTATCGAAGTCATCCCTATCTTTTCCTTTAGTTTGACGAAGGCATCATACTTTAGAGGGTTGGTGAGAATGTCAGCAACTTGATCTTCAGATCTACAAACTTCACTTCTTTCTCGGTCTTTGCAACTTGATCTCTTAAATAGTGATAACGGGTCTCGATGTGCTTGCTTCTTCCATGTATGATGGGTTCTTTGCCAGGTTAAGTGCTGAATATTATCAATAAAGATCATCATGGGCTTCTTTGTGGAATATTGATGTGATTCATTAGGTACCACAACCACATTCCTTGGCAAGCACTTGTTGTTGCTGTTACATACTGCTTCACAGGTGATAACGCTACAATAGACTGCTTCTTGGATGACCATGAGCACGCAGTCAATCCAAAGTTAAAGCAGTAGCCTGAAGTGCTCTTTCGATCATACTACATCTCCACCCCAATCGCTATCAGAGTATCCTACAATAGAAACATCATTAGATGACCCATAAAGTAATCCATGGTCATAAGGTCCCTTCACATATCGTATAATTCTCTTTGCTACTTGCAAATGTGGTGATCGGGGAGTATCTCCATGAAACTGCTGATCAATCCAACACCAAAAGTAATATCCGATCTCGTACAAGTTAGATATCTGAGACTGCCAACGATCTGCTTGTAGTAGGTTGGATCAACATAGGCTTCTTCTTCATTATTTGATAATTTGGTTCCAACCTCCACGGGAGTTCTTACTAGGTTGCAATCCAATATCTGGAACCTTTGCAAGAGATCAGCGCGTATTTCTTCTAAGAGATGAAAATACCATCATTTCTTTGAATTACCTCAATGCCAAGAAAGTATGACATCCATCCTAGGTCAGACATCTCAAACTCCTTCATTATGGATTTCTTGAAGGATTCAATCATTG
>JAIOTZ010002218.1:0-21820 GCA_023374045.1 Limonium bicolor | reverse complement strand
ACTCTTTTTCTTACAAAGTCCTTTACTCTTATAATGTTTTTCACTAGGTTTTCTTGGTGGTAGTTTCATGCCTATTACTCCACTAACCAAAATGTTTTCTTACCACCATTACCACTACTCCTAAAAGCACTACTTCTCACACAAACATCTCCTTCACACAACTTCTACTATTTCCACCAGTTTACACTTAGATCTTTACAAGACACTGTTTTTCCTTTGTATACCAAAACTTGCACAAGACTTTATACTTCTCATAGCATGACTTTGATGTGTATAAAACACTCATTTAACTACTAAATCCTCCAAGACTATGCCCAAGGCATCATAACACTTAAGAACACCTTAATTCACTTTCTTTCACCATCTTTACACTTAACCATTCCTAGTACCTTCTAGGTCATAAAATCCATTACATCACATACACTCCTTTGTTTATCAACTAAATTTTGCCATGGGTTCTCCTAGAACATTGTCATGCCAAAACACATTGTTTTCACCAATAAACATTTAAGAACTCCTAAACCCATCAAGAACCTTCTTACACACAACACTTCCCCAAATTTACACTACATCACAATATAGTGCATAATTTAAATTGCTTGGCACTTAGGCCCTTAAATAGCATAGCTCTTAGGCCCTTAAATTGCATAAACCTTAAACACTGAATTTCCACATTTATATATTGCCTTTGACCTGCAAGTACACTCAACATCACATATGCCCTTTAATAATCTCCGTAAGAATAATTCACTAGCTCATTTGCCATTGGCTCCTTAGGTATTTCATTAAGTAAATCAAGCTCAATTTTTCCTAAGGCATTTAAACTACATTGAGATAGTTTGTTTACCTCTTTTCCTCTCAAACTTCTTTCTTGTTTCCTTGAACCGAAAATCAGCAAGGAGTTTGATCACTTGTCAACTTTCTAATCAATATACATATAAGGGTAACGAGCATTAAGTTTTATACTTAAACTCACATATAAACCCTAAATTAACATAAGTGTTTTAAACACTTAAAATAGAAGTTTACCTTTGAATTTGAAAGAGAACTTGAATATGTAACAAGAGAGGTTTCCACCAAGCCCTTGCATGATTGGAATGAGCTATAAATGAGCAAAAGAAAACACCATGAAGAAGGTGGTTTCGGTCACTTATGAAAACAAAAGGAAATGAAGTTTTTCTTTGAGTTTCCTTACCTTGAAGCAAAGGAGAACAACAAGGCACAAAAATGTGATTCAAGCTCTTCCCATGGTGATTCCTCTTGGCACCGAATTGGAGGTTTTGGAGTTTTGAAAAGACAAGATTGTAGAGCTTGACTAAACTAAGAGATTGGTGGTCTTGGAATTAATTTTGGTACATGGAGCTAGGAGATATAAGCTACGGAAGTGGAGAAATGGTGAAGTTGCTGTAGCATAACCGATGGAGAAGGAAGGAGAAGAGTTGGAGACCGTGGGAAATGAAGAGGGAAAGAAGAGAATGAGAAGGAACTTGCTTTTTGGAGATATTTAAGCTAAAAGCAAATAATAACTTTTGCTTTATCATTTACTAAACTTATTTATTTGTTTAGGTGTGGTGAGTCACCCATGAAAACCGGCCCCCTTTGTGTTTTAGGCTAAGTCATGGTCTTTGTTGACCAACAAGACAACTTATATTGACTTATTTTGTAAACTAGCTTATTTTTGTTACTATTCACAAACTAAGGCACAGATTTGTGAAATTTTTGATTTCCCATTGATTTAGACTTCCTAATGTGATACTAAGTAGTAAACATGTTAATTAAAGAGTAATGATGGACATTTAGCCACTCAAAACTCATATACAAGACAATTTTTCAAAAATGTGCTTTAAGACTCCTTAAAGCACATTTTGTCTTTCAACTTGTTTTCAAGCTTGGTTTTCTTTAGTAATTGATTTAATATGTTCATTAACATATAAATAAGGTATAGGTATGACCTTTAGGTCTTATACAAACTTATCCCAAGCTTAGAGCACATTTTTGCCCATATTGGCTTTAAGGTATTTATTTATGTTTTGTTTAGTTTAATTGTCTACCAAAGTCTCATAAGGACTTAATTAGCCTTATTAAATCATAATTGAATGTTATAAAGTCTTGGTAGGCTCTCTAGGTCCTAACCAAGTCCACTCCAAGCTTAGAGCATATTTTTGCTCAAACTGTGTTAGTAGTACTTTACTGTTTTTACTATGGTTTAAATTGTACACTGATGCTTCTAAGGCACTTTTTAGCCTTAATATACCATGGTTTAACATTTAAACAGCATACAAAGGTTTGGGATATTTCAATTAATTTATATCAAAACGAAATATACTCTATAATTCACACTTGTATAAAAACTCATTTCAAAATTCATTCGGGAAGATCATTAAATTAGTCAAACAAGGTTCAACCTTACCAAGATTCATTATTTTATGTGCAGTCCAAGATGCCAACTTCGCAGATCTGGTTCTCACAACCTAAAGCGATTCAATCCAAGGTATTTATCAAGTTTAAAAGAAGAATCATAGCTCTACACATGGGTGAAAGAATCATTGCAAACGGAGCACTGTGGAGAAAGTTATAGACTCTTCAAGATTCGAGTTTACCACTGAAATTCTGGGTTGCTATTGCGTTATGACCGAGTTGCCTACTTCGGACGCTTAATGCTCCCAAATAAGGAAGATTCAACTTTATCTGCCTTAAGGAAAGTTGCAGAAGAGTTAAAGAGCTTTCCAACAAGGTATGGTTCATGAATTTTCATACAAGGATGAGAAAGTTATGATAGGGACAAAAATCGGATTTACCATATGTTTCTGAAAATTCTAGGCAGAACTGAATCAGGTGACGAACTTTAGATGCGTTTCTGTACCAATTGGTTGTGATTCATCCTTCGATGTCTAAATAAAAGTTGAAGAGAAATCCATGATCTTTAAAACGAGATATGTAACAACGAATTTGGATCCATAACGAGAGAGTTATAGATCTCACAAGATCTGGGTTTACCTAGTCGATTTTCTGGAAAAATCTGGGCAAGAACACGACCTGGTCGAGGCAGATACTTTAGACGCCCTAATCTTTCACACGATTGATAACTAGCTCAAGGTTCCTTCATAAGAGTTGTAGAGCAATTAAAGATCTTCAAAACAAGGTATGGTATGTGAATTTTCATTCACAAACGAAGAAGATACGATTGAGCAAAGTTTACCTCCTCAACTGGAATTCCAGATTTCTGGGTAGCAGTTTCTCGGGTAGGAAACTTTCGAGGCCTTTATCTCCCACCCTATTGAGAATCAGCTTTGGATGTAAACATGAAAGTTTTATAGGGATTAAAGATCTACATAATGAACTATCGCACTTGAGTTTTCATCGAGAGATGAAGGATATATGGTTAGACGAAGTTACCTTGTCGGATCAGTTTTCTGGAAAATCTGGGTTGCAGGTTTTCGGGGAGGCAACTTTGGATCGATTTTCCGGTCGATTTAGAAGGAGTTAGGTTATGTATGAGTTAGGGTTGGAAAGAGCAGTTGTAGTAGAAGAGAATGCAAAAGACGGCATACGAAATGGTGGAGTAGAGACTGAGATATAAGCGTTTGAAGATCGCCCCTTGAGATGCAAAAACGGTCGAACACTTGGGACTTCTCAGTGGTAGTGTCTGGCTGACTGACACGTCAGCACTCTTAAAATTTTGGCTCTAAACTTCAATCCATCATAACTTGGCTAGGATGATCCGTTTTCAACGTTCTTTTTATCAATCTTCTTGGTTTTCCATAAGCTTTTTATTGATATAGGTTTCAAGGGCTGGTTTGACCATTCTCAAAAAGTCAACCCTAGCAAGGCTTTAGAAGCTTTAAGGTTTCTATGATTTTATTTTGACTTTTAAGACTCAAATCAATGTTCCAAATATTTCTAAAATCTTTATAACATAATTGGAGTGTCTTGAAAATTTTCCAAGATTTATTGACTTATAAATCATATTATTAAATTCATAATACTATGTAATAATATATAGTAATCTAATATTTAATAGTATTCTTTAGGATTAAATACAAGAAATTCCCTAATTTAATTTTCATAATTCCATAATATTAATATTCATAATTCCATACAATAATTTAATATTTAATAGTACTATTTATGGTTTAATAAAAGAAATCCCCAAAATTAATTTAGGGGTATTTCAGTATATCCCCCTTAACAGAAACTTCCTCGAAGTTTAAAAATCAACTAATAGGCACTCACACCGCTTCGGGTGTGCTAAGACAATAATAATTCCAACGAAATTCCATACCAATCCAATCCTTTATTTCCATCCATTCCCATTTCCACATTCCACTCGAGATTACTCAAACTCAAACTGGACCAAGATATACCAAGATATTTCATGATGAAAATCAAAAGTCACATACTGTGTCATAATGTAAAAACCAAGTACATACATACACCTCTTACTCTGCTAATCACGCAACAGGGCATAATCTGGATGAGGTAACAAAGAAAGATTATGCTCTCCCCCCCCCCCCCCCTTAAAAGAGAACTTCGTCCCGAAGTTTAAGATTTATCTACCAACTACTCACACCCTTCCGGTGTGTGGGTAAACTAAATATCAAGTTGTACTACAAGCTTTAAAATGTATACCAAACAATCAAACCACTCAAGGGTATTCATCCAATAACAATTCAAACATTTGTTTCTGTTTTCAAACACCACATTCAAAGAATTCAGCACCTTATTATCAAGCTTTGTTGTAAATTTTATGGCACTGTTGAATTTATCTATGATCGATATATATTTGTACCCCCTGATTGTTATGTATTTGTATTTTCTTGATTATTATAAAATTTTATTTTATGATCATTACCTATTCGTTTTATGACAGGTACGAATGATATGTCCATTATATGTTCATTTTATATTGTATGTTTATTTTATGAAGATGTCGTACCCCCCCCCCTCTTTAAAATAGGGTACGACCCATATCCGTCTCGTAATAATGAAGTGGAATTTAAACTCACTTTTAAGGAGCACAATATTTTACATCTCCTATGGAGATTCCTCCTTCAAGGATGCAGTTCATTTTTGATGCACAATATCACTCGTTGTTATTCTGGCTTGATTGTAATTAAATCTTTTAGTGTTCCCAACATGTTTTCCTAACTCATTTCGCCTCTCTTACGGTCATTGGCAAAAACAAAGTTTAGAATTCATCATTCATATAGTAGGTTAAGTTTTGAAAACGGAACATAGGTTATACATAGATATTACTATAATAACATTTTAGTTCACTCTTTCTGTATTTAAGTATTGGGTGTAGTAGGTATCAAAATCTTAAATCATGTGATTTGGAAACTATTAATTCATAAAAGAAAAATTCCATTATAATGTAATGTAATTATTTAAATGCTATCCTTACTACAACATTTCTCTAGAAGCATTTTATAACCTAAAGTTTCTTAATTGTCATGGCTTAAAAATTATGAACTTATTTAAAATAGTATCATACTATATATTAAAACTTCTTTTTTTTCAATGCAATTAAATCTTTCATGAAACCTTGTACCGAATTTATAACCTAAAGTACGTAAATATGCCATTTATGTTATTTTCACATATCAATATATTAACAAGCTATAAATCAGGTGTAACATGTTTGAGTAGTTTAAATAATATTTTAGATCATATAATAAGTCTAGATAGTCTTTCAAAATTATATTCAAAGGTTTATTAGCCAACCATACATTAAAATTTGTATTATATTCCTTTTAAAAATGCACTTCTGTGACTTCTAAAATTTTGCATATGTATAATGTTAAACTTCCAAATAAACATGAGAATTTCCAATCTTTAAGTAACTCTCAATTTTTTTTACTAGATGCTCATACTCCAAGTATTTAAGAATCAATGATATTTAGTTTAGTATTACTCTTCTCTTCACACAATCTTTAAGTAACTTCCTTTAATATATTTTTTATATTCAGCAAGGGGTAGATGTTGTACCTTGGAGTACCCAAATTTAAATTCCCTTCCTCCATGTATAGGTATTTTTCACCAAATATTTAACTCAATAAACCTTTACATGTATGAATTTTAATACTGGATCTTAAGATACAAATTTTGAATTGTTCATTGTGGGTAGTAATGAAATATGCCTAGCTAAAGATTTCATGATGGTAACGTCTTACCACCAATCCTCCTCAAGTTCAACACAATCCATCACTTGCGTAGAAGATTATTTACGGTTAGATGACAAGGCTTGTCTAGCCCCTAGACTTCCAGAAGTGAGTGTGCACCCCCACTACTTTCAGCCTAGGAGTTCGTCGCACCAGGCACTTCCCGTAGGGTGTTAGGTTTATGTATTTTCTTTCTAAAGTTAACACAGAGTTTTAGTGTGGTTTACAGGTTTGGATGTTGATCTTTTCTGATATGCTACTAGTTCTTGTTAGCTTAATAATTTTTCTAGACTTCAGATTTATCCTAAACATTATCTTTAAGCAACAATTTGTACCATGTAGTTCTTGAGATTTGTTTTCAAAATTTAAAGGAATTGAAGTACCTATCACTTAATATCAATACTAACTTATTTATTCAAAGCTCTATTTGTATACTATTTTCAACCAAAAGTATTCTTTAAGATTCTGGGGACATGTGTATAAGCTTTTAAAGGATTGTATTCTTAACCATGTATTCTCCATAAGTATGCTTTTGAAAAATAGTTCAATGTATGTTTTATCCCAACCAAAATCTTATCATTCCCAATAGATGATGTTCCAAAATTATATTTTTACTGTAACTCCATGACAGCACACCATTCTCAACCGACATTCATATAACCCAAGCTTCATAATTTTTGGTATTAAGTTCTTAATATGTTTGTTATGACCTAAAAAAATGTATAGAGGAATCGTTCACAAATCCAAGAAGGGTTAGGAATCGTGCCTCACTGGAATCCTCACTCCCATAACTACCCCAATTCCCCAGTTTTAAGTGCACCTAGATTCTAAGTATTTCACTCGGCTTGTTTTCTCGGGCTCAGAGCGTAACTACGCTCTGATACCACTTTCTGTAACGCCCCTATTTAACATAAATGCAGCGGAAAATAAAATACTAAGGCGATTACAGATCATCGGGTTCCAACACCCGCACCAAACCTCACCAATTACAACTTATAAAATCATAAATGCTACGGTCTGAACTCGAGAAAACATAACAAGTGCAAGATATAAAACTCTCCACAATTCCTAATTCCCACCCCAATCACTCATACTCTTCGTGGCCACCTGTATAACAATACATACCTGCAAGATAAAACCAAGCAGCCCACCCCGGGAGGGGTGAGTCAGTTCCCTGGAATGGAACTGGTACAACTCTCCAAAACAAAGTTTAAAAACATAACTCTTAAAATAAACAATAACTTGAAGTCAAATGCTTAAAACAAAAACAGAAGAACAACGCTCAACCAAACACCAAGTCAAGGTAACAAGTCAAGGATAGAGATAAATAACAAGGAAGGTAAGTTACCAATAAAAAAAAAGAAACCACACCATGAGTTAGTGAACATCCATTGCTTGTGTTAGATTCAGTTCCATTAGGATTAGAAGACCCAGTAGTCACAAGGACTAGAATGAAAGAAGAAATCCAAGAACCAACAACTCAAGAGTGGAATGAAACCAATTGGAAGAGATGGCTCCGCTGCCAATTACGTCCCTTTTGGGACAGGGGATATAGCGCCCCTCGCTGTTAACTACGTCCGATAAGACAGGGGATATACAGCCCCTCGCTGTTTACAACGTCCGATTGGACAGGGGATATACAGCCCCTCGCTGTTTACAACGTCCGATTGGACAGGGATATACAACCCCTCGCTGTTTACCGGTGAAGATGTGCGCACATCACAACAAAGACTCAGCTCATGGTTGAAACAATATCCATAGTCAAAAGAAGAGTTCACCAAGATTGACATTCCCATATTCCCACTAGATTACTAACTGCACAAGTGCAATACCAAAACACTCAGTCCTACAGAGTGCAGAGGCGTAAACCCTCAACAGTTTATATCTAATGAGGTAACCAGATAAGAAAGAACTAATGATCATGTGAGTTGTACATCAAGGCTCAGAGTCACATCAAGCTGAGTTAGACACACAAACAGTTTCCTTTCGAAATTCATTCAAGCTCAGTTAGTGTTTCTCAAAACATTCTATAAAGTTTGTACCAAAAGTATCTGAGTACAAGAAATCGTACTGGTTAATATGTAGCAGTCCTAGTAGACTGTGCAAACTTGAACACACTCTGAGAATATTAAAGGTAGTATATCATCAATAAACTTGTAGCCTAAGTTAAACTTAAATAAATTCCTCATCTTATTTCTAGTCTCAATTGTCTTTTAAGCCCTCACTAAAATGTATGTATAAACCTTTGATTTATCTTAGAATGTTGTATAGCTCAAGGGTTGTAAGACCAAGGAATATATTTTATTAACACTTGTTAATTGTTCCACTCTTATCCCTTTACTAGTACTCAACCATAATTCTTACATCAAGAGTTTGTGACCTATATAAAGTGCATTTTTATTATTCATTAATCTAGATAGAATCATAATAATATCCTTAAGTTCAATACTTTATTCTTCTTCAGGATAAACAAACGCACTATGTCTACAAGGGGTTTATCTTAGAATACTATACTATACTTCCGATGTAACGATTATGTATTTTATCAATATCTACTAGATAATCCATTATGATCAAGTTTGCCCTTAAGTTAAGTAAGATCTACATCCTGTATATTGGAATCATAGTGTTATAGATGCATTTTATTATAACTTAATTGAGCTTCTATTTCATATCCTTAGTCAGAATGACATTTTATTATAACCATCTAATAATCTCGTCATAAGACGTGGGATACTCCTCATATGAAAAATAAACTATATCAAATTAACTTATATTTATCGAACTCTTACATTGTAGTATTCAGAAAGTATATTATTTGCTTTATCATTAACTATATAATAAAGGTTTTAAGATAACCTTTTACGTATCCTTACTTACATTTAATTCCCTAACTTTTTATTTTTTGCACACATTCCCGCCTTATAGACTATGTATAATCTTTTATACTAAATTTCAATAAACTTAGTCTTAAATACATTTTTCATATTGTTACAAAAACCTAAGGTTTCAAAGGAATAACTTAATACAATTTAAATTAATCTCTTATTAGGTTTTAGGATGAACATTATATTTTAACATAAGGTTAAAATTTATCTAAGAATTAAAATCCTCATCATAAGTGAAATTGTCAATTATTTAATAAGATAATATTCTGAAAAATCTCGTATTTATATTAAAATAACATATTAATATTTATAGTGTCCGTAAAGTATATCCATATAATACCTTATGTACTAGTTCCACCTGATTAAAGGTTCAAGGTTTTAAATATCTAGTTTCTACTTACAACCCTTTTTTTAAGTTGTTTTAACTACTAAATACATAACTTAATTATAAACTCACATTCTGAATATTGGTAATAAGCGTATGTAATATTAGCTTCTCCAATTTTAAGAGACTCAAGGATTATTATTTAGATTAATTCCTAATCAGTTTAATATAGTTTTTTTCTAATCCTTTAATGATCTTATCTTGAAACATTAAGTTATTATTCCATTATAAACTGTTATGAAATGATTCAGTCTAGGCTATTAATCCACTTCACAATTAGTGTAAAAGTGTTATTTATTTATTAAATTATATAATAAGATTATTTGTTTAACATCTTATGTAATCTAATTACAAATTTTCCTAAGTCTCAACTTATTAGTTACTTAACCAATTATAGATTTACATTATGGTCGCTGATTAATAATACATTGTATTTTAATACGGTTTATGTAAATCTTAGAAATTCAAAGGTAACTCTTTAAGCTTAATTCATAATCATAATTTAATACTACTTATAATACTCTATTAATAGTATCATGTATAGATTTAGTTTTATTATTAATTCCTCATATTCTATTTTCCATAAGGTATTTTATTCCTCTTGTTTATTTTTTCGTTGTCTATATATTAAGATTTATTTAAGACATTCTTTACATAACTTTACTATATTTAATTACTCCTACTAACGTATATACATATCTTCATCCAATATGTGGTTTATAATATAAAGTATTTCCCTTTGTTACAATTCAGTATATTACTTCTATAGTATAAAGTTAACATAAAAGTAGGTTGATAAAATCCTTGATTTAACCTAAGATTATTTTATTTTTTTATTTCTTTACTTTGCTTAAAAGTTTATACTCAAAATATTTATTAACATTCTGTATTAAATGTTAGTTTAGTCTTCTTATGTTATTCCCAACCTATAAAGTTCATTAATCACTATACTTTAATTTTTGGTTACATTAAAAACCGTAGATTATAACATATCTTATGAAAATCAGAATTACAATTTTTAGACCTATTCCCTCTGTCTAAAAATTCTCAAATTTAATATAAGTAACTATGATATTTTAGACATATTATAAAAATTTCATTTCCTAAAAATTACTTTATTAAATAGCTATGTTGATTCTTACAAGACTGTAACTTATAAAAACTTAACTTACGTTTTATAACTCCAAATTTATATTAATTTATTCAAAACGAAATATATCTATAATTCACACTTGTATAAAATCTCATTTCAAAATTCAATCGGGAAGATCATTAAATGTTGGAATGTGTATTTTTATACATATCAGTTACTGTATTATACTAGGTTCTATATGTGTGTATATGACATATATATGTATATGTCCAACGGTACTTTCTGTGATAGACTGAGTATATATACATTGGTACTCTGTACTAGAGAAAATAACAGTGGTTACATTCTGTTCTGTACCACTTAATACAATACAAGTTTACGTTTATTTTTCCTATCTTCTCATGGTACCGAGCGAGCGGAAGATTAGAAAAATAAATCAGTAACCCGGAAAAACAGAAAACACTGTTCCCTCTCTCTTCCGTTTTCCGCCGAGAGAAACGCCGAGAGAATACAACTTTCTGCTCCCTCTTTCTTCTATCTTGCTCTCTCTTTCATCTGGAGATTCCCGACTGTACCTGCGGAATGGGGAACAAAATTTTTAGGGTTCTTGGGAAAGAACGAACCCTAGATTTTTTAATGGGTCTCAATAGCACTTACAAAACAATCCGCAGCAACATATTGCGACTTCCCCTCTACCGTCCTTGGATAAAGTCTATTCTATGCTACGGCATGAGGAGAATCACAAATCTGCCCAGAAGACCTAGAAAGGAGAAAACGAGAATATGGCATTCATAAGTTCGAGAACTGCTCAACAAGATTCAAAGAATAATCACCAACGACTTGAGAAAACAAAGAACATCCAGAAGTGCTCTCACTGTAAGAAGTCTGGACACACAATCAATGACTGCTACTGGGAGAGCGGGGAATTTCCTAGCTATTGGAAGAACAAACCCAAGGAGAAGAAAACCTTCTCAGGAGCAGTAACCGAAATTGAGGAAAAGGCTTCAGAAGATGATTCCCCTGTCCCAGGATTTGACCAGCAGCAACTAAGCGCCCTGACTCAGTACATGAAGGACAAGACGACAAAAGTCCCAGGATTATCCAACAAACAAATTACCAGTCTTGCAGCATATCTCAGACAATCAATCACTGGAGAGGATTTAACAAAAACTGATTATTACAATCAGTTTGCAGGTAACATCATTCTAACTACAAGGTTTTTACATTCAACGAATAAATTAAAACCTGCTAATGTGTATGATTTAAAGGAGCATTGGATCATTGATAGTGGTGCAACAGACCATGTTTGTGGGAATCTGAATATGTTTGATCCCAATAGTTATGCTTCTTGTGACCTTTCTGTTACAATGCCTGATGGACATTTAGGACACATATTAGGATTTGGAAATGTTAGATTGACTACAAAGATAACCCTTGAGCATGTCTTGTATGTACCAACTTTTAGTTTCAATCTCATTTCTGTTCATAAATTACTCAAAATCTGAATGCTAGCATGATTTTTAATGCAAGGGCTTGTGTTCTGCAGGACCATAAGTCCGGAGAATACTGTCAGTTTGGTTTGGAAAGAAAAGGCTTGTATGTGTTTGACTCCTTGTATGTTGATGATTTCTTGATGAATAGAATGCAGAATAGAGATATTAGTTCAACTGTAGCAGAACACAGGGTTGAAAAAAATCTCAGCTTGTCTGAAGACTTGAATAAAACTTCTTTCTCTTCTGTTAACAGTGATATTATTCTTTGGCATAACAGACTTGGACATCTTCCTGTAAAAAAATTGCATAAATTGCAAATTGTCAAAAGAAAACATTTTCCTTCTGAATTCTTTTGCGATTCCTGCCAACCGCCAAAAATCATAGACAACCATCCCTAGATCTGTGAAACAAGTTCAGAACCTTTCTAATTCACATAGACATTTGTGGGCCCTTCCGTGAAAATACCCATTCTGGACAAAGATATTTTTTAAGTATAGTAGATGATTACTCACGAGCATTATGGGTTAAGTTACTTACCATAAAATCAGAAGCATTAGATTTCATAAAATTTTTTATCGTTCTTATTAACAGACAGTTTGGTAAACAAATCAAAACCATAAGATCTGATAATGCTTTTGAATTGGGGAGTTCCACAGAGGGGAAACAGTTTTACAACTCCTTGGGGATTGTTCATCAAACATCATGCCCTCACACACCCCAACAAAATGGGATTGTGGAACGAAAGCATAGATATTTGATGGAAACCACAAGAGCTTTATTTTTCCATTCTCATGTTCCTCTCAGCTTTTGGGGTGAATGCATACTTGCAGCCACACAACTCATAAATAGACTCCCTAGTAAAGCTTTAGAGGGAAAAACCCCTTATGAAAAACTTTACCAAAAACCACCAGATTATTCTGTTATAAGAACTTTTGGATGTCTATGCTATGCAATGATTCTTGGCACACACAAAGGTAAATTAGATTCAAGGTCTGTTGCATGTGTTCATTTAGGAAATGCAGAAAACAAAAAAGGTTATAAACTTCTAAGACTTTCTGATAACCAAATAATCATATCAAGGGATGTTGTGTTTCATGAACATATTTTCCCTTTCAAAAACATTGAGGAATACATTCAAACAGAAAATAATGACCTACCACAATCAGCCTCTTACCCTGATAATTGTATTCACTATGCTTCTGATGATGATGATGTTCCCTTGTTCACTGATAGCACAACCCCTGATCCTACTTCACAAGAACCAGAAACTGAAGTTCAAGTCACAGATATTCCAGAAACACAACAAGAAACTCTTAGAAGGTCGACTAGAATGAGGTCCACACCTCATTACTTATCAGATTACTATACTGGTGTAAATACATCAGCTAATGATGTCTTTACAACAATCATGTCTGATAGAATCCTTATTAACAGCAACAACAAACAAACTGACCATTCTGAAACTTTCCTTAGTCTTACAGATCTTCCTCCGCAAACCTCTATTTCTGTCAACTCTATTCACAACAAAGATGCTTTCCATCAGATTTTAGAAACTAAAGAACCAGAAAATTATGAGGAAGCCTCTCACAAAAGACATTGGGTTGAAGCCATGAATAAAGAACTCCAAGCCCTTACACAAAATAACACTTGGGATCTTATAAAGTTGCCTAAGCACAAAAGGGCCATAGGATGTAAGTGGGTTTATAAAACTAAGCTTAAATCAGATGGCTCTGTTGAAAGATATAAAGCAAGATTAGTTGCTAAGGGATACAATCAAAAATATGGCTTAGACTACACAGAAACCTTTTCACCTGTTGTAAGAATGACAACAATACGAACATTGCTTGCTGTTGCTATTAAGCGGGGGTGGAACATGAATCAACTTGATGTGAATAATGCATTCATTCATGGTGATCTTCATGAAGAGATATATATGCAGATTCCTAAGGGTCTGAAAGTAGGAGATAAAGTTAATGCTTGCAAACTTAGAAAGTCTCTCTATGGCTTAAAGCAAGCATCTAGGCAGTGGTTTGCTAAACTACAAGATTTCTTGTGCCAAATGGGTTATGAAAGGTCAAACAATGACTATTCTTTATTCCTCAAAGAACAGAAAGGACAAGTAACTTACTTGGCTGTTTATGTGGATGACCTTTTAATAACAGGAAGTGATAACAGTGAGATTCAAAACATCAAAACCAGTCTAGGCAATAAATTTAGAATCAAGGATTTAGGAACTCTCCATTTCTTTTTAGGCATGGAGTTTTTACACCATGAAACAGGTCTGATTATTTCTCAGCGTAAGTTCTGTTTTGATTTGCTGAAAGAATTTGATATGTTTGGAAAAAGGGCTGCTGCATCTCCATTACAGCTTGATCTGAAATTTGGAAAAGATGATGGTGAATTACTTAAGGACCCCACCACATACCGAAGCTTGGTTGGTAAGCTGAATTACTTAACCCATACTAGACCTGACATCTGTTTTACAACTCAACTTCTTAGTCAATACTTGCAACAACCCAAGGAAAAACACATGAAAGCATCCCTGCATGTACTGCAGTACATCAAAGGGACTGTGAACTATGGAGTTTTACTAAATAATCTGCAGAAATATGATTTAACAGCTTTTTGTGATAGTGATTGGGCTGGTTGCCCAACTACTAGAAAGTCTATTTCAGGCTATTATATATTCTTGGGAGGATCACCAATCACATGGAAGTAAAAAAAAGAGCAGTGTCTCATTATCCTCTGCAGAAGCGGAGTATAGAGCCATGAAGAATGTCACATGCGAATTGGCATGGTTAAGCAGATTGATCCACCAGCTAGGGATAACATCAATCAAGCCCATACCAGTTAAGTGTGACAACAAGTCAGCAGTCCACATTGCGAAGAATCCAGTTCAACACCAGCGGACCAAGCACATTGAAATCGACATCCATTATGTGCGGCAGCAAATACAAGAGGGTTTGATTGCTGTAGAACACATCTCAAACAGATTCCAGCTTGCTGACCTGATGACTAAACCTTTACCAGGAAAAACCTATGCGCAACTGCTTCAGAAGAGTGGGCTTCATCTCTTACAAGATCAAAATTCAGAACCATGTTGATCTTGCGTGGGGGTGTTGGAATGTGTATTTTTATACATATCAGTTACTGTATTATACTAGGTTCTATTATGTGTAATATAGACATATATGTGTATATGTCCAACGGTACTTTATGTGATAGACTGAGTATATATACATTGGTACTCTGTACTAGAGAAACATAACAGTGGTTACATTCTGTTCTGTACCACTTAATACAATACAAGTTTACGGTTTATTTTCCTATCTTCTCATTAAATTAGTCAAACAAGGTTCAACCTTACCAAGATTCATTATTTCATGTGCAGTCCAAGATGCCAACTTCGCAGATCTGGTTCTCACAACCTAAAGCGATTCAATCCAAGGTATTTATCAAGTTTAAAATAAGAATCATAGCTCTACACATGGGTGAAAGAATCATTGCAAACGGAGCACTGTCGAGAAAGTTATAGACTCTTCAAGATTCGAGTTTACCACTGAAATTCTGGGTTGCTATTGCGTTATGACCGAGTTGCCTACTTCGGACGCTTAATGCTTCCAAACGAGGACGATTCAGCTTTATCTGCCTTAAGGAAAGTTGAAGAAGAGTTAAAGAGCTTTCCAAAAAGGTATGGTTCATGAATTTTCGTACAAGGATGAGAAAGTTATGATAGGGACAAAAATCGGATTTACCATATGTTTCTGAAAATTCTGGGCAGAACTGAATCAGGTGACGAACTTTAGACGCGTTTCTGTACCAATTGGTTGTGATTCATCCTTCGATGTCTAAATAAAAGTTGAAGAGAAATCCATGATCTTTAAAATGAGATATGTAACAACGAATTTGGATCCATACCGAGAGAGTTATAGATCTCACAAGATCTGGGTTTACCTAGTCGATTTTCTGGAAAAAACTGGGCAAGAACACGACCTGGTCGAGGCAGCTACTTTAGATGCCCTAATCTTTCAAACGATTGATAACTAGCTCGAGGTTCCTTCATAAGAGTTGTAGAGCAATTAAAGATCTTCAAAACGAGGTATGGTACGTGAATTTTCATTCACAAACGAAGAAGATACGATTGAGCAAAGTTTACCTCCTCAACTGGAATTCCAGATTTCTGGGTAGCAGTTTCTCGGGTAGGAAACTTTTGAGGCCTTTATCTCCCACCCTATTGAGAATCAGCCTTGGATGTAAACATGAAAGTTTGAGAAGGATTAAAGATCTACATAATGAACTATCGCACTCGAGTTTTCATTGAGAGATGAAGGATATATGGTTAGACGAAGTTACCGTGCCGGATCAGTTTTCTGGAAAATCTGGGTTGCAGATTTTCGGGGAGGCAACTTTGGATCGATTTTCCGGTCGATTTAGAAGGAGTTAGGTTATGTATGAGTTAGGGTTGGAAAGAGCAGTTGTAGTAGAAGAGAATGCAAAAGACGGCATACGAAATGGTGGAGTAGAGACTGAGATATAAGCGTTTCAAGATCGCCCCTTGAGATGCAAAAGCGGTCGAACACTTGGGACTTTTCAGTGGTAGTGTCTGGCTGACTGACACGTCGGCACTCTTAAAATTTTGGCTCTAACTTCAATCCATCATAACTTTGGCTAGGATGATCCGTTTTGAATGTTCTTTTTATCTATCTTCTTGGTTTTCCATAAGCTTTTTATTGATATAGGTTTCAAGGGCTGGTTTGATCATTCTCAGAAAGTCAACCCTAGCAAGGCTTTGAAGCTTTCAGGTTTCTATGATTTTTTTGACAATTAAGACTCAAATCAATGTTCCAATATTTCTAAAATCTTTATAACATAATTGGAGTGTCTTGAAAATTTTCCAAGATTTATTGACTTATAAATCATATTATTAAATTCATAATACTATGTAATAATATATAGTAATCTAATATTTAATAGTATTCTTTAGGATTAAATACAAGAAATTCCCTAATTTAATTTTCATAATTCCATATTAATTTATATCATAATTCCATACAATAATTTAATATTTAATAGTATTATTTATGGTTTAATAAAAGAAATCCCCTAAATTAATTTAGGGGTATTTAGTAACCTGAAAATCCATCTATAATGACAGTAGTGCATGTTGGGCAGTGTTGTCAACAAGGATATCAATGTGGGGTAAGGGAAAGCTGTCTTTGGGGCTGGCCTCGTTTAAGTCCCGAAAATCGATGCACACTCCCACCTTTCCATTTTTCTTTGGGACGGCTACGATATTGGCTAACCAGTCACGTAGCAACTTCTCAACTTCCTCTTTCACTTTCAATTGGTGCTCAGGTTTCATTCGTCTTAAACGTTTTAGGTTTGGCATTGGGATACAACGGTATTCGTGTTGGACATGTTGGGTTCGATCCCAGGCATGTCTGCGTAACTCCAAGCAAAAACATCGACATATTCGGTTAGCAGAGAAATCAGGTCCCGTTTTTCTGTTTCACTCAGACCCGAACTGACTTGCAAAGCTTTGGGGTTATTAGGTGTTCCGATATTTATTGCCACAGTATCTTCTACAATCTGGGTGTGAGTGGAATATTGTTCTGTGGGAGGCATACTCTCCTCATCATATTCCTCTTCTTCGGCCTCAAGGATTTGTAATGAATCAAACGTTTGAGAAGACATAATAGATGAATACTCTGAACAAACTAAATTTCCATTAATATCCGATGAGCTTGGGAGCTTCTGATGAACACCCCTACATCTTACTTCACAACTGAAATCGAACGGAAATAAATGACTAAACAATAACTAAAACGCTTCGGTGCTACAACGTCGTCAACCACCCACGTGGTTAACAAGGCAGAATAAATACAAGTGTACCGGTCTGATGATCAGACTCCCGAGCATAGAACTAAAACCATTAATACATCATATACAATACCGAGTATTTAATTACATCCTTTCACTGTAAGCTTTCAATGTACCGTCATAGTAGTTTCAACGGAATCAAAATACAATGCCACGGGAGCACAGCGCATCCCG
This sequence comes from Limonium bicolor, assembly GCA_023374045.1. Lineage (NCBI taxonomy): Eukaryota > Viridiplantae > Streptophyta > Magnoliopsida > Caryophyllales > Plumbaginaceae > Limonium > Limonium bicolor. The sequence goes on along the minus strand of JAIOTZ010002218.1, from coordinate 3,746 downwards.
GGCTCAACATCCAAAATAAACCAAAATACAACTGTAGCCTCGATCCTACAGCCACTCTGCTTCCTCGATCCTCATCCTGCAGTAAAAATATGGAGCCCCCGAGGGGGTCAGCAACCCTTGGCTGGTATGGTTAACGCGCAGCCCATCGGCTACCAGGATACGCGCAACTAATTGTCATGATAACATGGCATTCATTTTATACATAACATAACATAACATAAAATGTGGCATAGCATCAATAGTGCATAGCAAACAACATACACAGTGGATCTTCTTTCCACAATAACAACCAAGAAGGTTAAACAACATAAGAGCCTAGAGAATGGTTCACCCTCAATGTTAAGCTCGTTACACACACTCATTACCGTTCTGTTATTCGAACGAGTAACTTAAGTCACAGATGGTTCGGATATAGTGACCCGAACACACCACACAAACACATGTTCCCACTAAACCGATCATAAGTCAGAATAGGTAAGCTTTGGAGGAAGCTAGCGGAGAGATCGAACGCCAAATTAAGGAGAACAATCTTAACAACATAAGAGTCGAATCTGATTCAGATATCTACTCTTAACTTACATGCATGACCGACAACCGGATTCTTCACTTCCCAGTTAACACTTGTTAGAAGTTCACGGTGGAACTTAACAACCAATACACAACAGGTGGTAAGTCACGTTAGACACACAAGGGAAATGAGTCACATCATAATCACAATAATATGAACAACTGTAAACTCATTACATGTTTAAATCTTATAACGTCGTAAACATCCAGAAAAACAAACAACACACAAGCCGGTGTAAACCGGTAGGCAACAGACTGCAAGAAAACCATACCTTGGTCCTTGCCTCGATTTGTTTCCACCGTAGGTCACTCCTATACATGATTCAAGAATGTCGGTTAATTAACTTACTTAACTTCAAATTTACTAAGTGTTTAACATGATTATTTGACATGTTTAAATGTCTAACTTACCCTAGGTTACCTTCATTATACCCCCTAGGGTTAACTACATAAGTCACATTCTTTTCTGTTTTTTTTTTACAAGTTTTGGTCCGACCGACCTTACACAAGGTCGGTCCATTCCAGAACATATTTCCGTCAAAATTTTCTACTCCGACCGACCTTGTAAGTTCGGTCGCATGTTCGGTCGATTCCAGAAACTTAATCCGTACACAAAATACAAGCCCGACCGACCTTGCAAGTCCGGTCCCCAAGGTCGGTCCATTCCAGAAGCCAATTCTTGCAGGGTAAACTGGGCTCGACCGACCTTGCAAGTTTGGTCGCAAGTTCGGTCTGGCCCAGACCCTTGTTTTCCATTTCTCATTTAACTCCAAACTTCACCCCATATATCCTAGTACACCCTAACCTCATTTGGGCACTTCAAACACACCTTAAGACATCCTTAAACACTCATAAAACTCATTTTCTAATTCCTTAAACCTTTACTTATTTCTTACCAAAATTCCTAACACTTTAATGTTTTCTCCTAGTCTCCAAGTGGTGTTTCATACCTAAGATGATCACTTATGCCAAAATACTCCCTCATCACAACAACATCATCTCTCAAACATCTATCCTCACAACTAACTCCTTATGTCATTCTTGAAATCCTTTTTCAAGTTTACACTTTCTCCTTGTTCACCAAAGTTTGCATAAATCATAACACAAGTCCAAATGACTTTGGTGTATCCCAAACATTCTTTTGCATTATAAAATCCTCTAGAACATTGCCTAAGCCCTCCTCACACCTTAAAACACCTTAATGCATGTTTCTTTCACAAGGAAAGCACTTAACCATTCTAAACACTTCTTAACTTACCAAACTCATTTTAAACCCTTAGAACTTCTTGTTTATTACCTAGATTTCGACATAGGTCTCCTAGAACATTACTAAACCAAGACACATTGTCTTCACCATCAAACAACCATGAACACCAAAATCCATCAAACACATCTTTATACACAAACTTCACACATTTAGCACTACATCACAATATAGTGCATAATTTAAATTGCATGGCACTTAGGCCCTTAAATAACATGGCTCTTAGGCACTTAAGATGCATAAATCATAAACACTGAATTTCCACAATATATTTGCCTTTGACCTGCAAATACACTCAACAACACATATGCCTTTACTAAGCTCTTGAGAGCATTCTTCTAAGTCACTTCCCATTGGCTCCTTAGATCATTTTCATAAGAAATACAAGCTCATTTCTCCTAAGACTTTAAACCACATTAGGTTAGCATATTTACCTCTTTTCCTCACAAACTTCTTTCTTGTTTCCTTGTTTAAAATCGGCTAGGTATTTGATTCCTTGTCAACTACTAAACATTATACAAATAACATAATGAGTATTCAAGCTTTAAGCTTCATCTCATTGTAAACCCTAGGTTTACATTATTTCAAAAACATTAATGTAGTTGTTTTACCTTGGTCTTTGAAGAGAGTTTGAATATATATCAAGAGAGGACTCCACCTAGTCCATGAAAGGTTGGAATGAAGCTAGAACAAGGTCACACAAAGAGCACCATTAATGGGCATTTTCGGTCAAGGTAAAAACATGGAGGAAACATGATTTTTCTTTGAGATTCCTTACCTAGAAGCAAAGGAGAGTAATAATATGTAGAAATATAAGCTCAAGCTCCTTCAATGGTGGAACTCCATGGCACCGAAATGGTGGTCTTGAAGTTTTGAGAAGATAGGAATGAAGAGCTTGATGAGACTAAGAGAATGGTGGTGTTTGTTTTTGATTTGGTTAAGTGAGCTAGAAATAACAAGAGATCAAAGATGGAGTTTAATGGTGGTGGTGTGGTTTAGTGGAAGAGAATGAAGAAAGAGGTTGAAGAGAGCATGAAACCGTGTGAATGCAAGGAAGAAGGGAGAAGTGAAGGTAAACTTGCTTTTAGAAGATATTTATAGTTATAAAGTAAAAAGTAGTTTAGTTAGTCATATTTATTTACTTAATATGTTAACAAGAGAGTGGTGAGTCACCACACTTAAGAAAACCGGCCCCCAAGTACTTAGGGGTACTATAGTCTTTATTTGTCAATTTAATTACTTATACAAACATATGTTACAAAATAGCTTATTAAAATCACTATTCATAAAAACAAGGCACTTAGAAGTGAAATTTTTGATTTCCCATTGATATAGACTTCCAAATGTGATACTATATAGTACACATGTTAATTAAAGAGTAATGATGGACATTTAGCCATTCAAAACTCATTTACTATACAATTTTTCAAAAATGTGCTTTAAGACCTTAAAGCACATTTTGTGTTTTAACTTGTTTTCAAGCTTGGTTTTCTTTGGTAATTGGTTTAATATGTTCATTAGTATATAAATAAGGTCTTGGTAAGTTCATTAGGTCTTAACCAAGCTTATCCCAAGCTTAGAGCACATTTTGGCCTTTATTGACCTTAAAGCACATTTTGTGTTTTTTTGTTTAAATTTGTTTACTAATGTTTCTAAGACTCTTTTTAGTCTTAATATACCATATTTAGGTGTTTAAACAATATACTAAGGTTTGGGGTATTTCATCTGAGATTGTCAGAAAATTGCCACCATTTTTACAAGTGAAAATAAATGGTGGTGATCCTTCCCCTAGTCTAATTCTATTTGCACTGCTGATGATCTCATTACACTGATAATTGCATTCATAATAACACTGCCATCACTATGCTACAATCATCGTCACTACCAACTAGACTAACCGTAAGGCTCCTGGGAA
>JAIOTZ010000229.1:0-73260 GCA_023374045.1 Limonium bicolor | reverse complement strand
TTCTCTGGTTCCTCTGTGTTGCTGGTTCAACTGAATTCTTCTCTTCGACTGTCTATGGTAGTAGCTGCTCTTGTGTGATCTTGCGTCGTTGTCCGTGGTACGGAGTCGACTACCTCCCGTGTTCCTTACACCATTCGTCTACATGCATGGGGTACCTTACTGGTACATTACTACTTACCCAACTAACTCATAAATGAGCGTGTCAGGCCTGCAAGACCCTGTGGGGTGCAGTCGTCCCACGTCTCGTTTTAGTAAACTCATAGTGTCCGTCACACGTTTAGCTATTGCTAATTATGAAGTATTCTGTTGTCGATCTCCTCTTTCATCGTTCCATAATAACATTTATTGTTCTTCTTGAAGTTAATCAAGGGAAGTCCATTATTGTGTTCTTGGTATTGTATGCTCTAGCTCTTTCTGTATCCCGTATTGATTCGGTCTCTTAATAATTGAGGTCTCTTTCCGTAAAGCCTCTTATCTTGTTTCTCATATTTATGCTACTAGGAATGCACTTCCAGTTCCTTAAGGAATGGGTAGTGTGCTTCCTGCGAAATCTTACCTAACCAGGTCCAGACTACTGGCACCAATGCTCAGTTCGTCTACCATCTTATTTTCTTACTTATACTGGTCTTAACTCATAAATCTAATTGCCTCAGTGTCAATATTTGACGGCTCATTCATAATGGTCGCCTTACCGCGCACCATGACTTAATCCACCTTTCTAACTATTGTACTCACGACCACTACTACCGTGGTAGTTGGCCCTTACCATGTTGCCCATTGATGGTGCAACCTCTTATTTACTTGTTCTAATGCCTTACCTTCTACTCAATCTGAAATACCCCAAACCTTGGTATGTTGTGTAAATGTTAAACTATGGTATTTAAAGGCTAAAAAGTGCCTTAGAAACATAAATGAACCATTTAAACCATGGTAAAACACAATAAAACACTAAGACACGGTTTGAGCAAAAACATGCTCTAAGCTTGGAGTGAACTTGGCTAGGACCCAAAGAGCCTACCAAGACTTGATAATGTTTAATTATGACTTTATAAGGCTAATTAAGTCCTTAGGAAACTTTGGTAGACAATGAAACCAAACAAAACACAAATAAATACCTTAAGGTCAATATGGGCTAAAATGTGCTCTAAGCTTGGGATAAATGTGTATAAGACCTAATGGTCATACCTATGCCTTATTTATATGTTAATGAACATACTAAATCAATTACTAAGAAAACAAGCTTGAAAACAAGTTAAAACGCAAAATGTGCTTTAAGGAGTCTTAAAGCACGTTTTGAAAAAATTGTCTTGTAAATGAGTTTTGAATGGCTAATGTCCATCATTACTCTTTAATTAACATGTGTATATATAGTATCACATTTGGGTGGCTATATCAATGGGAAATCAAAAATTTCACTTCTATGTGCCTTGTTTTGGGAATAGTGATTTTATAAGCTAGTTTGTAACATATGTTACTATAAGTGAGACAATTGATTAATAAAGTCTAAAATACCCCTAGGTACTATTGGGGGCCGGTTTTAAGGTGTGGTGACTCACCACCCTTGTTAGTTTACTAAGAAAAGAAAGAATGACTAATTAATATACTATTTGCTTTATAAGAATAAATATCTTAACAAAAGCAAACTTATCTCCTCATTCTCTTCTTCCTTTCATTTCCCACGGTGGCCACCTTCTTCCTCCTCTCTCCATCGGTTTCCAACAGAACCATACCATTCTTCATCCTTCCTCACTTGTAACTTATGACTCCATGCTCCGAATTTAATTCCGAGACTACCGTTCTCTTAGTTGGAGCAAGCTCTACAACATTGTCCTTTCAAATCCTCAAAACCACCATTTCGGTGCCAAGGAGAACTTCCATGGAAGGAGCTTGAGCTAATATTTTTATGCCTTGTTGATCACCTTTGCTTCAAGGTAAGGAAAAACCAAAGAAAATTCCATTTCCTTCACTTTTGGTGTTGACCGAAAATGCACCTTGTAATGGTGTCTTCTCTTGTCTTGTTTTAGCTTCATTTAAATCTTCCAAGGGCTAGGAGGAGTCCTCTCTTGATACTCATTCAAGCTCTCTTCCATTCAAAGGTAAAACAATTACCTTGATGTGTTAAAACAATATATGTAACTAGGGTTTACAATGAGATGAAGCTTAAAGCTTATATACTCATTTCAATGTTGGTATATTGTTTAGAAGTTGACAAGGAATGAAATGCCTTATCGGTTTTAAGAGGAAACAAGAAAGAAGTTTGAGTGGAAAAGAGGTAAATATGCTATCTCAATGTGGTTTAATGCCTTAGGAGAAATGAGCTTATAATGCTTGCTAAAACTACCTAAAGAGCAAATGGTGAATGACTTAGTAAGGTGTTCTCAAGGAGACTAGTAAAGGAACATATGTCTTGGTGTGTGTAATTGCAGGTCAAAGGCTTATGTATTGTGGAAATTCAGTGTTTAAGGATTATGCAATTTAAGGGCCTAAGAGCCATGTTATTTAAGGGCCTAAGTGCCAAGCAAGTTTAATTATGCACTATATTGTGATGTAGTGTAAATTTGGTGAAGTTTTGTGAGTGATAGTGTTCTTGATGGAATTGAGTGTTCTTGAGTGTTTAATGGTGAAAACTATGAGTTTTGGAATGATGATGTGCTAAGAGAACCCATGGCGAAATTTGTAAAATGTATAAGGAGTTCTAGGTGCTTAAATGAACTTGGGTGAACTAGGAATTGTTAAGAATGGATACATGCTTCACTAAGGAGGAACACATGCATTAAGGTGTTCTAAGGTGCTATAAGGATTTAGGCATTGTCTTGGAAGTTCTAGGAATTCAATATGTGTTTTTGAGAATGTATTAAAGTCTTGGAGAAGTTTGTTTAAGGTTTAGGTCATGTGATGTGCAAGGTGGGAACAATGTATAGAAAAGGTTTTGAGAAAGGAACTCTAAGGAGTTGTGAAAGAGAAGATTTGGTTAGTAAGAGAAGATGCTTGGGAGATGATGTTATGATGGTGAGGAAACACTTTGGTATAAAGGTTATTAAGGATGAAACACCACTTGAAAAACTAGGAGAAAACATTGTAAGTGTTAGAAATTTTGTGAAGATATAAGTAAAGGTTTAAGGAATTAGAAAAAAGAGTTTTTGAGTGTTTAAGGATATCTTAAGGTGTGTTTGAAGTGCCCAAATGAGGTTAGGGTATACTAGGATATATGGGGTGAAGTTTGGAGTTGAATGTAAAAAGGAAAACAAAGATCTGGGGCAGACCGGACTTGCGACCGGACTTGCAAGTTCGGTCGGGCCCAGTTTACCCTGCGGGAATTAGTTTCTGGAATGGACCGGACATAGGACCGGACTTACAAGTCCGGTCGGAGTAGAAAATTTTGACGGAAATGTGTTCTGGAATCGACCGGACTTGGGTAAGTCCGGTCGGCAAGTCCGGTCGGACCAAAAATATGGTTTAAGGTTATGAAATGATATGTAATGATGGGGATTGATAGGTAATGATGTTATAAGGTTGTTAAGGACATATTAGGTGAGTTTTAGATGGCAATTAAGTGGGTGAAAAGTTGTATCAAAAATGTGAAAGTAAAACAAGTTAAAATGTAAAGTTATGTAACTAAGTTAACGGGGAAAGTTAAGCATTAGACATTAAATAATCAAGCAAACCCCGATGTTAATAAAAAACACATGTGATGTTAACAGTTGTTCGAGAATCGCTCGAGGAACATAAGTGGACGTGGTAAAGTGGACTCCGGTGACAGGTATGGTTTTCTTGCAACCTGTGTCCTACCGGATTACACCGGCTTGTATGCCAATATGTTTTCTTGAGTGTTTGCCACCTTGTAAGATTAAAACATGTAATGAGTTTATAGTAATTCATTTATGTGGCGAATTTGGCCTCCGATACCATTTAACCTCAAGTATGTGTTAAACCTTAGCTAACCAAAACTAGGAACACATGAGTGATCGGTATACGGAGTTGACGGCCCAAACCTTGGGAACGTGCTAACCACGGCTATGTGTGAGTTAGTTGGATATTGTTGTTGTATGCAAGTGTGTGAACCTCCCTTGTGTGCTTAACTCGGTTATGATACCGTATGGTGTGTGGATGTGGTAGGCTCCATAATGGATCTCTAACTACTTATTTATAAGTGTATATGTACTAATGGGGGGTGAGGAGTCCGGTTGTTCCGGCCACGCGTGTGATGGACGGGAGTCGATGTCATATCCGGTTCGGCTCTCTTGGTGTATGTATAGGTGGTATTCCAATTTGGTTTCTACCTTCCCTTAGCTTATCCAAAGCTAGTTACTGACTCACGTCGGGCCACAGGGGCATACGAATGTTATTTCGGTGTGCTTGGGATCACTATATCCGACACACCTTGGGTTTAAGTTAACCGTTCTATATAACTGGACGGTAACGAGGTTGGTAACGAGCTTAACATGGGATTGGCAAAAATCCCTAGGCTCACATGGTATACTAACTATGGTGGAAGGTTCCTTGTGAGAACCGATTTTATGGTGTTATGTAATGTTATGGTGCTATGCAAATTCCCTTGCTGTGCTATGGTATATATATATATATATATTGGATGTTTAAAATGAATGCGATGTCATCGTGTGTGCGTCGAAACAAGAAAGGTGTTGTTATGTTTTATTATGTGAGAAATGAGATATGTTGTAGGATATGGAGTGAGTGGATCATGGAAATGAATCCCAGTTTGTGACAAGAGGCGTTTAAGGATAACCCGATTAATGGGTACGTGTCGTTCATTAAGGAAGTAGCTCCGTTTTAGAGGAGAGCCACTCTAAGGATAAAGGAATCATTGGATGGTTTGTTAAGTGTGGATGTGTTGGATGTATGTTGAGCCCTGTTGTCGGGTGTATGCAAAGTGTTGTGTGTTTATGGTTTGTATGCATGATTTAAATATAATCAACTGCATGCTAAGACGACAATTAGTTGTGCGTGGCCCGGTAGCATGTGGGCTGCGGGATTACCATACCAGCAAAGGTGCTGAGCCCCTTGGGGGCCACCCTTTCTCTCCTTTTCTATTTCAGGTACAAGGAGCTGGAAGCCGTTCGAGAGTAGGACGGGGTAGATGTTTATACATGGGTAGCCATTTAAACGGCGTAAGCATTGTAGGCGTAGTAAGACCGAAATTGTTATCGGCATTAGTTTGTAAATACTCGGTACGATTGGAATGTAATAAGTATATGGGTTGTTGTTAAGGGAAGCAAATGTTACGTGTAGTTGCTCGGGAGTCTAGTCCATCAGACCGATACAAAGTACATGTATTAGCCTTGTTAGCCACGTGGGTGGTTAACGGCGTGTAACACCATTGAAATAAGTAATGTGATGAGTTGAGTTTCCGCTGCAGATTGTTGTTATGTGTTTGTTGTTGGATGGGGTGTTACAAAAAGTGGTATCAGAGCGAAGTATCGCTCTGATGACTGAATTACCGAGCTTAGGAAGTACCGAGTTAGGATTTAAGTACTTTGGGTTAAGGGTTGAGTGATAGCGTGAGAGATACGCTAGATAGGAATTACCAGTGTGTACTGGGAACCTACAATCTCCATCCCACCCTCCACAGTCCCTGTTTTATAACTTGGGAAACAACGCCAGAGAGATGAAAGTCCTCTCATACTCGGGAATACCCGATCTGGCTGTTATTAAGTACCTCTAAAGGTACGGAGAACCTGTCATACGGTAGATCCCGAAAATTGGGAATCCCGGAGACGGTCTTCATCTGGATGATGCTAACCGCATTTAATAGCGAAGAACGAAGGATTTTGTGTATAAGAGAATAGAATTTCCGACAACCTGGGTCGACATGCAGAGCAGTCGAGAATAACCAGCTTGCAACGCACCTACCGTGCAACAGGCAAGAAATGGATTAATAACACCCGAGACAAGTGTCTACGGAACCACAGTTGATAAATAAAACACCAACGGTATATCAACCGACAAAGGAACTACAACGTAGTGCCCAAACAAGAGACAAGTCTCAGCAACCACGACAAGTACGTGGAACGGGCTACAAGAGGATACAATATTAAGTAAAAGGGGGTCTCCCAGAATGGGAAACACCCTAGTTGATAATTATCATGCGAAGACTGTGAGAAGTCACCTAGAGGAGTTATTATCAAGACAGTAAGATCAGTGAGGGCAAATAAGGCCACTGATGACAATATGGGTCAAAACAATACCACAATCGGTATGTGTTAAACCGATAGTCAGTTAGCATGGCGCACTTGCTATAGCAAGTGCTGCTATAACAGGGCTGTTCGGGAAATTTATAACCACTACAAAGTACTTGGAAAAGTACCATAAAGTTAAATGTGATTGTCATGACAGTGGAAGGGCCTGTTAGCCTAACCTCTGCAATTGGAAACACACCAGTCAGCAAGAAGCTAGACTTGGCTAAGGTAAGAAGATGTTGTGAAACCATGAAAATTTTCTTTCAAACCCAAATTTATTCAAACCCTTTCTTTTCAAAACCAGATTTTCTTTCAAACCAACACTTCTTTCCAACCTTCTTTTAAACCAAACCAGTGAAACCAGGGGCAATTGACAAGGATACAACAGTGGATAAACCTTCCCTCGATTAAGTTCGGGAAGCAAGGAATGAATATTGTCACGGGACAATATAAGGGAGTTGACAACAGAATACTTCACCTAGGCGTGTGACGGACACTACAAGTGTACCAACTGTGTTGTGGGACGACCGCACTCCGATAGGAGCATGTGGGCCTGACAGACCTACTTATAGGTTAGTTGGGTAAGTAGTAATGTATCAGTACGATACCCCATATATGTATACGAGTAGAGTCCAGAACACGGGAAGTAGTCGGCTCCGTACTACGGTCAGCAGTATAAGTCAATCAAGAGCTAAGGATTACCATGAATGGTTGAAGTTAAGGAACCCAGTTAAGTTAACGAGATTAAAAGGATTAGTGAATTCCTTTCAAGGAAACGTTTAAGAGTTAGGAAGTGCGAAGTGCACAAACTGTTAAGTAAAGACATAGCATATGTCTTAAGGATCCTCAGGGATAAACATGATAGCTGGAAAGCAGGGAAAGGCAGATGCCTAATGTGGACACATTAATGTGCAATGAATGGGATGAAACTCCCAAAATGAGTACCTACACTATCAGGAAATGTTGATCTTCACAGAAGAAGATAATAACCAGTGAAGAACGCAAAAAGGCGTGGCTAACGGAATGTACCCATGAGTGCAAGCCAGATGTAATGGCATATGTTAGTAACACCCGGGAGCAATCCTTGAGGGGTGTTTGGATTAAACATTGTTAGATGGAGCAATATAACGGAAATACAAGATTTGGAACAATTACCCGGATTAAACACTGAAGGTAAACCCACTTAAAAGTAGGACCCTAAGTTGCCAGAGAGATAACTTGGAAGGAATCGCGACAGTAAGGCTTATAAGCCACAACAACTGGTGATATGTAAATTTGATCGGTTGAAGAAGTATATGTTACACAAGGAAATAGAGCGGAGAACGAACCACTGCTTTAAGAGTGGGGATACCTCTCGATATTGTGAAACCGCGAGAGCGGTAGTGGTGTGGACCAAGTTCAAGAAGTATGTGGAGGATGGACCACGTTGTTATTACCCCGGGGTGATTTGAATAAAGTAACACGAAAAGAAGTGCTTATACCAGTTGTGTAGAAAGGAAGAAAGATAAGTTGATAGCGACCACCATAGGTGTGTGATGCTAAATGAGTAACGAACAACGCTCAAAGAACTTAAAGACTCAAAAAAAATAGTAGTATATTCAAAAAAAAAATCAGCCAAATAAATGGCCAGATAAACCCAGCGTAATAGCGGAAGCTAATATAATAGCGGATGCAGTATAAGTTGATGTTGTATAATGAGTAAGGATATGGTGCGCAATAAGCGACCGTTGTGTGAGTATGGTTAGATGATAAAATGGGGAGTGAGCAGAGTTATGAGTTAAACCCAGTGGAGGCACAACAGTAAATGATAACAAACGAACCGAGCAGTAAGCCGGTGACAAGTATTATGTGATAAGAATTTCAGTAAAACACAGTGTAAATTCCTATCGCAATCGCATGAGAGATTTACTGTCAAGAGTTTACGCCTCTGCACTCTGTATGACTGAGTGTTTTGGTATTGCACTTGCGCAGTAATGATCAAGTGGGATAGCTAGGAATCGGAAGCATGGTAATTGTGGAGGAATAATGTTATAATGGCCGATGCATAGGTAATGCAAGGCCGCAGGAATGAAAGAATACATGTACAAAACCAAAGGTGGAGACATGATTAACAGTAAATAACTACAGTAACACTAAATACCAAATGTCGGTATGAGATATACCCCAGGTGTGGGAAATAACTGAGAGAGCACTACACATTAGGTAGTAGCTCAATCTCAACCGACAGTAAGTCGGTAGAAGCAAGTCAATCATTGTGAATTACATAGTAGTTTACGCTGTAAGCTATTGGAGAAGTGGGTGGAAAATTGTGAAACTCACCGAATTCGCTCAGGGTAAGAGATACCATGCGTCGGTTGAGAAACCATTCTTCCCAAGATAAGGGTAATACATTGGAGATGTACAATACAGTAACAGTAACGAATGGGGCAAACTAGCTCTATAATTATCAGGGTTGCGCAACAGAGGCCAGTGAGCCCATGCGTCAGATACCGGATATACATTGTGAATATGAATGGATGGCTAGTCATCAATGCCTAAAAGCCTCACAGGCCAGGACCGAAACCGGTTATGAGTTAGATAAACTCTAATAAGAATTCTTGATTTAGGGATTAAACCGCCAATATGGTTAAAATCCTCTAACCAAAACGCATTGTGTACCAGACCGCGTGGAAGTTAAAATACTTCACGACGGCAGAACATTTTAAAGCCAATGTTCAGTGGTTGATTACGTGGGCGTAATCCCTCTTAAGGGGGGTAGAGCGTAAAGCCGCTTAGTGTGTTTTACCGTACAAGTGTACGTGAACTATGTTGTGCATTGCACAAAAATAAATTGTTATGATGGTTGGCGCGTGTGTTATATAAACATACGCATTTATTTGTGGTTAAATTGTGGTAATTGCGCACAGAAGATGCGAATACCATTGTGGGAAGTGTGTTTATCTTGTTAACAGTGGTGTGTGAGAGTACAAATGGAAGGGAGTAAAGAAACTCCCGGGGAACTAAAACCCCGACGGTGCATAAATGTAAACCATGTATTGTATTTTGATAAAAAATATGTATATATATACAGTGTTGTGATTTATGAAGGGGTATGAGACCGACATAGAACCTAGTGAGAATTAAATTCCCTAGGTAACTTGAATTAAGTTGGATTTGGATGAAGATTGATAGACGGAGTTCTATCCCTTGGAGATGTAATGATTATGACTAGAAGGATTTAAAGATAGAAAATGGGACATGCTTGAATTAGTTGTTGGTTGAAAATGAGGTGGGAGGTGAAACTTGATTATCATGAGATCAAGGGAAGCCGAACACAAATTGGGGTGGAAAGATAGTTCAACACTGATGCTGATCACATCAGGGTTGGATGACTCTTGAAGCTCCCTGTAAGTGGTCATAAACAACCACGTTAAGAAAAATACAAGGAGCATAAATTGGACTTGGAGTTGTGTGGTGTTTTCAAAAGGATTTTCAATTGGTGTTTTCAAACAATCGATTAATATTTTGAATAAAAGATCTTCTTATACTTAACCTAGTAAAGAATATTTTTGTAGTACTTGCTCACGAGCTGAGGACGTATGAGCCTTTGTCTTCGGACCGGTGACATGAGAAGTATATATGTTAAAAAAATTAAGTGACTGTTTTGATCTCCCAAAGGAACGGGGACCAGAAGGTGTCCATCGCGACCGGGTTCTGCGGGATCACAGTGTATATGTACTCAACGTGGGATTCGAACCCATGGAGAGATGGAAAAGGTATTTCTGTTTGATATACATGCTAAGACATGTTGTGTGGAATAAGTAATAAATACTATTTAGACCTTGAGTTCTAATGTGGGTGGGTTCTGAATTGATTGTGTTACCCGGGCCTACGAGTCCAAATGTGGTTATGTCACCCAGACCTAAGAGTCTGAGGGATATTATGTAAGTGCAAGTGTGGTGAAGGTACCCGGACCATTAAGTCCGAGGTTACCATGTGAGTATGATATTTTATGTATAATGTGGATATGTTGCCCGGACCATTAAGTCCGAGGTTGGATGTAAAGGGTGGTTGGTAATGGAAGTTTTATGGCTATAAGTAAATCCCGTACTCTAATCCAATGATGCGAGGAAATGTGAACTTCGAGGACGAAGTTCTTTTAAGGGGGGTAGATTGAAATACCCCAAACCTTGGTATGTTGTGTAAATGTTAAACTATGGTATTTAAAGGCTAAAAAGTGCCTTAGAAACATAAATGAACCATTTAAACCATGGTAAAACACAATAAAACACTAAGACACGGTTTGAGCAAAAACATGCTCTAAGCTTGGAGTGAACTTGGCTAGGACCCAAAGAGCCTACCAAGACTTGATAATGTTTAATTATGACTTTATAAGGCTAATTAAGTCCTTAGGAAACTTTGGTAGACAATGAAACCAAACAAAACACAAATAAATACCTTAAGGTCAATATGGGCTAAAATGTGCTCTAAGCTTGGGATAAATGTGTATAAGACCTAATGGTCATACCTATGCCTTATTTATATGTTAATGAACATACTAAATCAATTACTAAAGAAAACCAAGCTTGAAAACAAGTTAAAACGCAAAATGTGCTTTAAGGAGTCTTAAAGCACGTTTTTGAAAAATTGTCTTGTAAATGAGTTTTGAATGGCTAAATGTCCATCATTACTCTTTAATTAACATGTGTACTATATAGTATCACATTTGGGTGGCTATATCAATGGGAAATCAAAAATTTCACTTCTATGTGCCTTGTTTTTGGTGAATAGTGATTTTTATAAGCTAGTTTGTAACATATGTTACTATAAGTGAGACAATTGATTAATAAAGTCTAAAATACCCCTAGGTACTATTGGGGGCCGGTTTTAAGGTGTGGTGACTCACCACCCTTGTTAGTTTACTAAGAAAAGAAAGAATGACTAATTAATATACTATTTGCTTTATAAGAATAAATATCTTAACAAAAGCAAACTTATCTCCTCATTCTCTTCTTCCTTTCATTTCCCACGGTGGCCACCTTCTTCCTCCTCTCTCCATCGGTTTCCAACAGAACCATACCATTCTTCATCCTTCCTCACTTGTAACTTATGACTCCATGCTCCGAATTTAATTCCGAGACTACCGTTCTCTTAGTTGGAGCAAGCTCTACAACATTGTCCTTTCAAATCCTCAAAACCACCATTTCGGTGCCAAGGAGAACTTCCATGGAAGGAGCTTGAGCTAATATTTTTATGCCTTGTTGATCACCTTTGCTTCAAGGTAAGGAAAAACCAAAGAAAATTCCATTTCCTTCACTTTTGGTGTTGACCGAAAATGCACCTTGTAATGGTGTCTTCTCTTGTCTTGTTTTAGCTTCATTTAAATCTTCCAAGGGCTAGGAGGAGTCCTCTCTTGATACTCATTCAAGCTCTCTTCCATTCAAAGGTAAAACAATTACCTTGATGTGTTAAAACAATATATGTAACTAGGGTTTACAATGAGATGAAGCTTAAAGCTTATATACTCATTTCAATGTTGGTATATTGTTTAGAAGTTGACAAGGAATGAAATGCCTTATCGGTTTTAAGAGGAAACAAGAAAGAAGTTTGAGTGGAAAAGAGGTAAATATGCTATCTCAATGTGGTTTAATGCCTTAGGAGAAATGAGCTTATAATGCTTGCTAAAACTACCTAAAGAGCAAATGGTGAATGACTTAGTAAGGTGTTCTCAAGGAGACTAGTAAAGGAACATATGTCTTGGTGTGTGTAATTGCAGGTCAAAGGCTTATGTATTGTGGAAATTCAGTGTTTAAGGATTATGCAATTTAAGGGCCTAAGAGCCATGTTATTTAAGGGCCTAAGTGCCAAGCAAGTTTAATTATGCACTATATTGTGATGTAGTGTAAATTTGGTGAAGTTTTGTGAGTGATAGTGTTCTTGATGGAATTGAGTGTTCTTGAGTGTTTAATGGTGAAAACTATGAGTTTTGGAATGATGATGTGCTAAGAGAACCCATGGCGAAATTTGTAAAATGTATAAGGAGTTCTAGGTGCTTAAATGAACTTGGGTGAACTAGGAATTGTTAAGAATGGATACATGCTTCACTAAGGAGGAACACATGCATTAAGGTGTTCTAAGGTGCTATAAGGATTTAGGCATTGTCTTGGAAGTTCTAGGAATTCAATATGTGTTTTTGAGAATGTATTAAAGTCTTGGAGAAGTTTGTTTAAGGTTTAGGTCATGTGATGTGCAAGGTGGGAACAATGTATAGAAAAGGTTTTGAGAAAGGAACTCTAAGGAGTTGTGAAAGAGAAGATTTGGTTAGTAAGAGAAGATGCTTGGGAGATGATGTTATGATGGTGAGGAAACACTTTGGTATAAAGGTTATTAAGGATGAAACACCACTTGAAAAACTAGGAGAAAACATTGTAAGTGTTAGAAATTTTGTGAAGATATAAGTAAAGGTTTAAGGAATTAGAAAAAAGTTTTGTGAGTGTTTAAGGATATCTTAAGGTGTGTTTGAAGTGCCCAAATGAGGTTAGGGTATACTAGGATATATGGGGTGAAGTTTGGAGTTGAATGTAAAAAGGAAAACAAAGATCTGGGGCAGACCGGACTTGCGACCGGACTTGCAAGTTCGGTCGGGCCCAGTTTACCCTGCGGGAATTAGTTTCTGGAATGGACCGGACATAGGACCGGACTTACAAGTCCGGTCGGAGTAGAAAATTTTTGACGGAAATGTGTTCTGGAATCGACCGGACTTGGGTAAGTCCGGTCGGCAAGTCCGGTCGGACCAAAAATATGGTTTAAGGTTATGAAATGATATGTAATGATGGGGATTGATAGGTAATGATGTTATAAGGTTGTTAAGGACATATTAGGTGAGTTTTAGATGGCAATTAAGTGGTGAAAAGTTGTATCAAAAATGTGAAAGTAAAACAAGTTAAAATGTAAAGTTATGTAACTAAGTTAACGGGGAAAGTTAAGCATTAGACATTAAATAATCAAGCAAACCCCGATGTTAATAAAAAACACATGTGATGTTAACAGTTGTTCGAGAATCGCTCGAGGAACATAAGTGGACGTGGTAAAGTGGACTCCGGTGACAGGTATGGTTTTCTTGCAACCTGTGTCCTACCGGATTACACCGGCTTGTATGCCAATATGTTTTCTTGAGTGTTTGCCACCTTGTAAGATTAAAACATGTAATGAGTTTATAGTAATTCATTTATGTGGCGAATTTGGCCTCCGATACCATTTAACCTCAAGTATGTGTTAAACCTTAGCTAACCAAAACTAGGAACACATGAGTGATCGGTATACGGAGTTGACGGCCCAAACCTTGGGAACGTGCTAACCACGGCTATGTGTGAGTTAGTTGGATATTGTTGTTGTATGCAAGTGTGTGAACCTCCCTTGTGTGCTTAACTCGGTTATGATACCGTATGGTGTGTGGATGTGGTAGGCTCCATAATGGATCTCTAACTACTTATTTATAAGTGTATATGTACTAATGGGGGGTGAGGAGTCCGGTTGTTCCGGCCACGCGTGTGATGGACGGGAGTCGATGTCATATCCGGTTCGGCTCTCTTGGTGTATGTATAGGTGGTATTCCAATTTGGTTTCTACCTTCCCTTAGCTTATCCAAAGCTAGTTACTGACTCACGTCGGGCCACAGGGGCATACGAATGTTATTTCGGTGTGCTTGGGATCACTATATCCGACACACCTTGGGTTTAAGTTAACCGTTCTATATAACTGGACGGTAACGAGGTTGGTAACGAGCTTAACATGGGATTGGCAAAAATCCCTAGGCTCACATGGTATACTAACTATGGTGGAAGGTTCCTTGTGAGAACCGATTTTATGGTGTTATGTAATGTTATGGTGCTATGCAAATTCCCTTGCTGTGCTATGGTATATATATATATATATTGGATGTTTAAAATGAATGCGATGTCATCATGTGTGCGTCGAAACAAGAAAGGTGTTGTTATGTTTTATTATGTGAGAAATGAGATATGTTGTAGGATATGGAGTGAGTGGATCATGGAAATGAATCCCAGTTTGTGACAAGAGGCGTTTAAGGATAACCCGATTAATGGGTACGTGTCGTTCATTAAGGAAGTAGCTCCGTTTTAGAGGAGAGCCACTCTAAGGATAAAGGAATCATTGGATGGTTTGTTAAGTGTGGATGTGTTGGATGTATGTTGAGCCCTGTTGTCGGGTGTATGCAAAGTGTTGTGTGTTTATGGTTTGTATGCATGATTTAAATATAATCAACTGCATGCTAAGACGACAATTAGTTGTGCGTGGCCCGGTAGCATGTGGGCTGCGGGATTACCATACCAGCAAAGGTGCTGAGCCCCTTGGGGGCCACCCTTTCTCTCCTTTTCTATTTCAGGTACAAGGAGCTGGAAGCCGTTCGAGAGTAGGACGGGGTAGATGTTTATACATGGGTAGCCATTTAAACGGCGTAAGCATTGTAGGCGTAGTAAGACCGAAATTGTTATCGGCATTAGTTTGTAAATACTCGGTACGATTGGAATGTAATAAGTATATGGGTTGTTGTTAAGGGAAGCAAATGTTACGTGTAGTTGCTCGGGAGTCTAGTCCATCAGACCGATACAAAGTACATGTATTAGCCTTGTTAGCCACGTGGGTGGTTAACGGCGTGTAACACCATTGAAATAAGTAATGTGATGAGTTGAGTTTCCACTGCAGAGTTGTTATGTGTTTGTTGTTGGATGGGGTGTTACACTCATTTATTAACCAATTTTACTCTAATTAATTCAATTTTCGTACTAATTTACCTACAGATTTTGAACATCAAAAATCATTTCAAACATCTCTAAATCACCAGATTTAATATCTAATGTTATAGTATTATATACCACCCTTTATTTACCTTAAATATACCGAAAACCTTATAATTCCTTATAACACTTATAAACTCTTTATAAATTGTAAACTTAATTCTACAATTATTTTCTCATCATCTAAACTCTCAAAAATTACATATTGACCCCATTAATTTTCGGTATTCACCTTTAGGTAAAACTTCTTAAATTTTACATATTACTCTTAATTACTCTAATTCCTTTAATTTAACTAAGTTAGATAATTTTTCTAACTCATTAATAACCCCTTAATTTCGGCCATATTGAAATTCATAGTATATGAATTTTTCTTGTATATTATGATAGCTGATATTGTAGCTTACCATAAGGAGTATAAATCTATTTTAGATTTACAAATATTAACATTTAATGTGTCAAAAAATAAATCTAACACACTAATAATTTCGGTAATAATAAACAAGATGAACAATATGTTAGATCATATATAAATCAACAATTAGAACCTTGAAATAGGTAGTTGTAGGATTTACCTTGTATATTAACCTTTAGCTTAATATTAAGCTTGTTTCCCTTAGAAATTTTGACATCAATTTGCTAGAGAAATTGGCTCCAAAATCATATAATAAGATGGAGAATAAGAAGGGTTAGTAACCTAGGCACTCGGCCTTGATGAAAATCAAAGAAGGAAGAGTTTCCAAGAAGGCAATGTTTTACCTCGAGAATCAAAGGCACTTCTTCGTGGTTTTTCCTGAGAATCTGGGGGCTCATGAGCTATGGTTGTAAAGCTATTCGAAAGAGGATTCCAACGAGCTATCAAGCTTAGAATTTGGACTTAAGATGAGAAAGTTATGATCTTTGCAAGACAAGGTGTTCTTTAATACACTAATCTAAGAACATTTGAGTTTTTTGTGTTGTTTCTTCTTCAAAGAGGAGGAGGATACGAATTTGGGAGCTCTCATATGACAGGTAAGTGTCTGATTAATGATTTAATCAGGGGACAAGGTGATAAGGCAATCAAGGAAAGTCATGGTAAGTAAAAAGTAAGCAAAATTGAATTTTAACACCTTTAATGACTCATCATGAGTAGGCAGCCTTAGTCACGATTTTGTCTGATTTTTTTTTGTTTCTTCCTTATATTTATGTAATATTATATGCCTTAAACTCGTTCATAAGGACTTATACCATGTGTTAGGTATGTTACATAGCCAAAAATGCCTTAAAACACCATTTTATGTGCTTCCGGGTTCACATTGATTATGCAATTTGTTTTGGCTAGTTTAAATGTGTCCTTAATATATTTACAACCTTTAGAAACTTTTTTCATGAAATAGCATGTTGCTCATTCCAATTTAAACCAGTCGTTTAGTGGTTTCTCTTTGACTTTCGTCAGTTTAGTACCTGTTTACTGTGGACTTCGTATACTTAATTGTGTGTATACGTAATGGCTCCTATGACCATTTAATTTTTTTCCCTTGTTCATTTATGGTATTTAGGCTCATTAGCCTTTTCATTCCATGTATACATGCTTAAAGCACATTTTTTTCCTTAAAGCACATTTTTGTGCTCTAAGGTGCGTTTTCGGTTTAAACGCTAATTCCGCTTAATGCGTATTACTACTCTTAGAGGTTATTTCACATTTTAAATCTCTTGGGAACCTATTGGTAGTTCTCTAATTTATTTGTGCTCTTTAAAAACCCCTTTTGCTCTAATTATTCTTAAAGCATGTTTTGATGTAAGTTGTTGTTTAACACTTCTTCTAATGTTTCTAAGGCACGTTAGAGCCTTAGTATATCCTAATTAGATAGTTCATTAATATTTAAGGTTTAGGTATTTCAGGGGCTGATTCCATAAATACAAATATTATTCTACAGGAGTGTAGCTGTTTACGGGCGCAGAAGCACAGACTTTTGGGATAGCGGTATACTTTTGAGACTTATACATGCTTTGATTTTGGACTCGGGTTTGGTAAACCGAGGTTGTATATTATTCATAGATGCTCACGTTTACGGGATTTATTATGGATTGTATTAGAATTGTAAACTACTAATTATCTCTCGTTATCACTTGCGGGAACGTTTCGTATTTATTTTGGTTTTAAGTTGGAAGCTTTATCGCTCGTATAGGCGAGTGAGAGCGGTAACACCATTAGTTACGATAATCTTTATTTTCGTTGCGGTTTTATTTATTTAAGTACGACAATTAGACAGTAATTACGATGCATTTAAGTAGGGGTGTTACAGAAAGTTTTAATTGACTTCGAATTAATGACGAACTTGGTGAACAAGTTAAACACACAAAAATTTACAAAATCAATTAAACACACCAAAAACCTATGATTTGACTAGGAATTCACACAGGGAACAAGTAAAAACCGAGGTTTAAGAAGATTACACTTCTAACCTATTGTACACCCCTACCATTAATACAATGCTTACCGCTCATCTCCTTACACATCAGATACACGCAGCGGATACATACTTACATACAGTGGGTGATACAATGCCGTTAGTCACCCACGTGACTAACAAGGCTACTACTTCTACATACAGCATCGGTCTGATGGACCGGAATCCCGAGTGTTACATACCTACCATACATACTCCGTATACCAATAAATGCTACAATCTTCCATTCGATACAATACTTCAAGTGCAATACAAATAATCCCATACCGAGTTTACTAAGATCCTTATACAAGTATAATACCTCTTCCAAGTTCCTACGTACTCACTAAGAGGCTACTTACTACCCGTTCCTCACAAACTACTTGCTTCTAATTACAAGGGTGCGCCTCCGGTCTCTTACCTTGACCATATTCGCTTCGGGTACCTGCACACTAAAAACGTCCCCCTAGGGGGTCAGCTTTCGCTGCGCATGATAACCGCATACCCCGCGTACTAGTGAGGGTACGCCGACCACTTGGTCGAATACATGCAGTTCATTTTCATACAAACATACATGCTCTTACACACAATACAATAATACTTACGCAAGGCATACATACATACACTTCATTACATACAAGGAATACAATATAACCATCTAATACATACTTACCTTCTTCCGAATGCACATTCTCATTACATTCACAGTATACATACTGTTAGCTTCATTGGTCCACCCGGGTTAATCGGGTGGAGATTACTCTTTTACTCGTTACTTCATACATACGCATACATACTCATACTCATACTCATACTCATACTCATACATACTTACTTGCTCTTACTCTTACTCATGTTAAGTCGTCGGGACCTCCGGCCCTGGGGACTACTCCGTCCCACCTCCGGGATTTACTTGACTCACCAATCCGGGATGCTACCATTTAAGGGATTTGGGCCGCGGACCAGTTTAAGAGTCAGAATTGCAGCAGCCCAACCTCTGTGACTCCGCATCCTCACGCATGGCCGAAGCTATATCGGACTTCTACTCATTCCAGTTTACTCACTTAAGTTAGGAGTTAGGTAGTTAGGAATTAGCAGAAGTCATTCACACAAGCCACATATTCAATACTTGCTCAGTAATCATCCATACGAGATACACTACATTACATAAGTACAATACAAGATACAGATACGCATCATCATCATTCATATATTTCATGAGTTATACAAACTATTGTTCAAGACAATTATCAAGAACAATATAAGTCACGCACAGGTAAGTGCAATATAGTCCGATTCATGCATTTATCTTATTTAGGTGATCAAATAAGCACACAAATCGGGGTAACCAGATTAGGATACAGGGCATGAAGAAATCATAACCTTTCACCGTTGTACTTGTATCCCAACGTTCCTCCGGTGTTCACAAATCAAGTTCCTATGATATACATGTAATTGAATGATTACTCTAACTATCATGAACTTAATTTGATTACTCTTACATTCCTAATTCATACTTACTAAGTCTTTGCATTCTTTACACTTATATTTCATTTACTTTCTTTTCATTACTTATCCATGGTTTACTTACATAGATATATATACATATGTATAGGGGGGGTATACATATATATATTTATATATATATACTAGTTATAATCCTATAGTTTTTGTAAGTTAGGGCTGTCCGACCCACCGTCCGACCCAACCTATGGGTCGGACCATTCCAGTAAGTTTCAGTTCTGTTGTCCAGACTCCGTCCGGCCCACTGTCCGACCCAGACTCTGGGTCGGACGAAGTCAGTAACTTCCCTTGAAATTTTTTTTTGCCTGTCCGACCCACGTCCGATCCACGGCTCTGGGTCGGACCGTTCCAGAAAGATTTATTGCCGTTGCCTAAGCCCCGTCCGACCCACTGTCCGACCGAGACTCTGGGTCGGACGGTAGCAGAACCTTGCTACAACACCCTTATTTTCTTTTCCCAATTTCACCCATTGCTTCCCCAATCTTCCTACATACATCCTAACATGTTTTAGTACTATTTAAACATTCTAAATCACCTTAATTCATCCACCAAATCCATTACTAATCCATCAAACAACTTACACAATTTCCTCACTTCTCTTCCAAACACTTGTAACAGTTTTTGTTACACTTATGCTACAGATTTTAAAGCTCAATGCTCATATCCAATACTTCTACTACAATACCATTACTAGCATCCCAAATACATTTCCAAGCCATTACATTACCTATACCCAAGTCCACTCTCCTCTTACCAATCTTGCACACTATTTCTATTTCTTCTTAGTCCTACAATCAATTTAATACCTCTTTTGCTACAGATTTTGGTTCCCACCTCCTCCATACATGATTTCCTCCTCTAATGCCATTCCATGCCTACAATGCATTGCCTCTCCTCTTCAAGTCCAACACTCACTCCAAGGTCAAGTACATAAATCCTCCTAGTTTCTCCAATGTCATTCAACAATTCTTGCTACAGATTTTATATCCTTTCATTCTCTTACCACAACTACTACTCCATAGTCATTAACATCTCTACTACTAACTCCAATACACACCTTGGTTCTTTCCATTCACCAAGTCATCCACCACATGTACTATTCCTACCAAAATTTGCCATAGTTTCCTCTAAACATTTCTTACTTCTCCACATATGCACTTTTTCATCAAACTCATTCCTAATCTACCAAGCCACAAGGGTTACCAGCACACATACAAAATCTTACTAGTACACCATTACTTCCTTAATTACAATACCAATACATCATTACCTCCTCAATCCACGTTACTAATGCACATACACAATACGCTTGGCTCTAAGGCCTATAATTCACATACTAGTCCACAAATACCCAAAATTCCACAATTACATTACCAATACACTCTTTGGGTTTTTTAAATTGGTTTACCCATTCCCATCACTCTAATGCATTAAATTAGCCTTCAAGAAAGAGCTCTTACCTTAAGCTCTTATTTCCTTCATTCCCTTTTCAATTCTCTTCTTCCTTTCTTCCTTGCCCAAATCGGCCACATTGGGAATGGAGTTGCCAAACTCCATTCCCACCACCCAATGAACACAAAACCCTACAATTAATATACTAACCCTTAAATCAAGGCCAATTCATTGAAGTGTTTGAAATGAAATTTCTAGGGTTTACCTTTGGAGAGTTTTAGGAGGGGTTTTGGCCCTTGGTTCAAGAAGGTGAATCCACCACCATTGCTAGGTTGATATTATGCTCAAAAGAGAGAGAGAGAAAATGGAGTGTTACAAGGAGGTAAAATCGGTTATGAAAGGAGATGGTGAAAACATGAGTTTTTCATGTAGATTTTTACCTTGTTGGGAAGAGGAGACTCCAAGCTCCATAATGGTGTGCTTTCTCTTCAAATGGGGAAAACCCATGGAGATGAAATTCATCCTTTTCGAATTTTGAAAAGAGAGAAATGTAGAGGATGATGAGGGGATTACAAATATGTAATTATTTTTGTGATTGGAGCTCAAATGGAGGTAGAGCATGGAAAAGAAGGTGGAGTTGCCATTGTTGTTGTTGGAGCTCTCAAAATCGCCAGCAGGGGGAGAGGGGGTGAGAGAAATCGGTGAGGAAGGGAAGGGGAATGGGGAGAGAGAGAAGAGAAATGAGAGGAGAGGGGTATGTAAGGTACCCTTTTTACTTTTCTCACTTTTTGTTTTTTGCTTCTTTAATTAGTTAGCTAGTATGTGAGTGTGTGAGGGGTTTATTACCTATTAAAAATCGGTCCCCCCTACAGTTATACTAGTTGGAGCGGTTTTCATCTTTTACAGAGAACGCTCGTTATTTTACCCGGTTTAGGTACTTTCACTAACCGGGCCCGTTTTCCGAAATTTTCTCGTTTCTTTATTTTTATTGGTTATTAAGCTTTCATAAGTGCTTAATAATATTTATTTAATGACTTATAATTTTTACGGGTTCGTTTGACCACTTAAAATCACGTTTCGGGTCTTCTCGAAAAATGTGCGTTAAAGCTCTATTAGCGTTTTAATACTTATTTGGATCCGTTTTCTTCGGGAGTTGTTCCCGTATATTATTTAGGTCTTATTAAACCTTTGGAATCCATATAATACTCTAACCGAGGTCTCATACCTCCTATGGTTATTTAACGCTTATTTAGCGTTTCCGCTTTTTAAGCGTTTATTTATTCTTTTGAATTTATTTTTCCTTACCAGTATTAATTAGGTACCATTAGGCCCTTAAATACGTATTAGATAAATTTTAATCCTTATATTTAAGTTTGGGGTATTTCAATCTACCCCCCTTAAGAACTTTGTCCTCAAAGTTGTTCGAGGTTATGGGATTACTATACTTACTCATTCATACCCGTCTATGCCAAAGGTTATACGTTCCTCCTTCTTACAATTCCTAAATCCATCCCTCAAGGTTCCTACATACCATACCATACCAATATACAATAGTTACTCCAATCCGCGCTACTACTAACTATCCGGCTCCTCATTACAAAGTTCATACATACATACAGTGCAAAGCTATCCCCAAAGCAATGCCATAGGCATACAATCCCGCAGGCACTCAGGTCATCTAGACACAGGACTCCTTTATGTCCTGCTACCCTTGGAATAATACAACATGTTACCCCATTATCTTCTCCGGTATAAGTTTCTAACAAATCCTTATTCTCATGTCTAAGACAATCTTTTCAATACTACTAATTAGAAATTTCTAAAACACACAACTCCGAATTCCAATTTATATTCATTACTTCTATCCTATGTGTGATTCTTGTGACCACTTGAGGGGAGCTTCAAGAATCATTCGACCCTGATGTGATCAGCATCAGTGTTGAACTATCTTTCCACCCTAATTTGTGTTCGGTTTCCCTTGATCTGATCAGGATCAAGTTCGACTTCCCACATCAGGTTCAACCAAACAAATAATTTAATTGTTTTCATTTTCTATCTCTTTACTCTTTCTAGTCGTGATTACGAATTCATACATCTCCAAAGGATGGAATCAATCCATCAATCATCCTCACTCTACTTCCCAAATGCTTTATTCCGTGGTTCGATACCTAAATGCTCACTTCATCGACTGTTACTACTTCCATTCATTACTCACCATCATCTCCAATATTCTATCCAAGAAATACTATACCTATGAGATTTAGTCGTCTTCAATTTGCTTCAAATAATTTACTTACGATTCCACTACTCATAAACTTCATTCATCTACTATCCTCATTCATTTCGTACTACTTCTTCAAAGGCTACAATACTTGTGGAGCTCGTCCACTACTCATTACTTTTCTTTTACTAATACTCTTACGTTGGTGTTACGAGATAGGTATATCATTCATATGGTATTTGCATATCTAATGCCTAGTTACCATAATTACAATATGAATGAATACTTATGTTTATTTAACATAGTATCAATCATCAATTTGATTCTCATTTGTGCTATGCACATTCGGTTTATGTGTTTATTCACAAAACTTACATTAAGCGGTTTTCGCTCTACCCCCCTTAAGAGGGATTACGCCCACGTAATCTCCAATATGTTAATATTAGACATTGGTTATTTAATTCGGGCAGTCTGAAGCGTCTAGCTTCACTACGGTATACTATAGAATATGCTCTGGTCAAAGGGTCTTAACCATACCAATGGTTTAGTCTTGCACCAAGAGTTCCTATATGAGTTTATTTAACTCATATTTAATTCGGTTCTAGCCTAATCGGCTTCAAGGCATTAATAGCCATTGTATTGTACTCACTAGGTACACAATCTCCTAGCTAGGGCCCACTAGCTTCTGCTGCGCGACCCTGATAACTCGGGTTATTCACCCTTCTTGTTATCCTTGATGTGCTATACATCGCCTCCTTATCCGTCTATTATGGGAATAGGGTTTACTAAACAAATGCGGTATTCTTTTACCGTGCTTGGACTTAATGAGTTTAAGATTTATAACCAGCTCTCTGGTAATCTACTGCACATGCTCTTTATGCTTCCACGATTATTCATTAAGTTCCTCCGACTTATTGTCGGGCGAGGTTAAGTCACTACTTAGTTGTAGTGCTTCCTCTGTTGTCAATAGCTTCTGCATTCTACCAGTTCTTCTGGTTCAGTACAAGTGTCCTTTACTTGTATGACCTTGCATTTTCTATGCGTCGGTCCTTGTGACTTTCTTAAGTCTCTTTTCACTCTTTATTCCTCTGGAATTCACATCTTGTGATTGTTAGGTGTGTTTTACCCTCTTCGTGCTTCTTTGGCCTTAGGCCGCACGGTGTTGCTGAGCTTGCTTAACTGGCTTGTGCCACGTGCGTTGGTGAAAAGAAGGGTTTACTACGGTTTTCATTCTCCATATCCCTAGCCATCTCATTAGATCATTAGCTGAACAAGTGCAATGCCAAAACACTCAGTCATACAGAGTGCAGAGGCGTAAACGCTTGACAGTAAGTCACTTATGTGATAGGAAAGAATATTTTGTGTGTCATTGAAATACCCCAAACTTAAATATAGTGATTAATATAATTCTAATCCTTATTTAAGAGCCTAATAATGCTTAAGTAATATTGGTGAGGAAAAATAATCCAAAGAAATTAAATAAGAAAACGCTTAAAAGCGAAAAACGCTAAGTAAGCGTTAAATAACCAAAAGAGGTGCGAGACCTCGGTTAGAGTATTATATGGATCCCAAAGGTTTAATAAGACCTAAATAATATATGGGAACAACTCCCGAAGAAAACGGATCCGAATAATGTATTAAAACGCTAATAGAGCTTTAACGCACGTTTTTCGAGAAGACCCGAAAACGTGATTTTAAATGGTCAAACGAACCCGTAAAAATTATAAGTCATTAAATAATAGTTATTAAGCATTTATGGAAGTTTAATAACCAATAAAATAAAGAAACGAGAAAATTCCGGAAAACGGGCCCGGCTAGTAAGTAGTATCAAAACCGGGTAAAATAACGAGCGTTTTCTGTAAAAGACGAAAAACGCTCCAACTAGCAGTAATGTGTGGGGCCGATTTTTAAGGGGTCAAATAACCCTCTCACACACATGTAACTAGCTAGATTAATGTAGAGTCAAAAAGCAAAAAGGTGAGAAAGTAAAAAGCACTCACACACTCTCTCTCCCTCATTTCTCTCTTCTCTCTCCTCCCCCCTTCCCTCTCCATCGATTTTGCCCTCTCTCTCTTCTGGTTGGGCGATTTCAAAGCCCCAAAGGAAGCTCCCATGGCTTCCTCACTCTCTTCCTCATGCTCTAGCTCCATTTGAGCTCCAAATGTAAAATAAATTACATATTTGTAATCCCCTCATCATCCTCTACATTCTACCTTTTCAAAATTCGAAAAGGAATGATGAGTTTCATCTCCATGGGTTTTCCCCATTTGAAGAGAAAAGCACACCATTGTGAAGCTTGGAGTCTCCTCTTTCCAACAAGGTAAAATCCCCATGAAAGACCTCACTTTTCTCCATCTCTTGGTATGGCCGATTTTTGGTCTCTCTCTTACCTTGTTTTTCCTCTCGTTTTGGAGCTTTCTTCAACCCTCCAATGGTGGTGAGAACACCTTCTTGAACCAGGGCTAAGACCCCTCCTAAATCACTCCAAAGGTAAACCCTAGAATTTGTATTTTTGACACTTCAATGAATTAGTGTTAATTTAAGGTTAGTAGTTTAATTACACTTGTTTTGTGTGCTTTGGGTGATGGGAATGGAGTTTGGCAACTCCATTCCCCATATGACCGATTTTGGTGCAAGGAAGAAAGAAGAAGTGGAAAAGGAATGAAGGAATTATAAGCTCAAGGTAAGAGCTCCTTCTAATATAAATTCTATTGCATTAGAGTAATGGGAATGGGTAAAATATTTAAAGAACCCAAAACCTTGTACTAGTATTGAGGATTGTGGAATTTGAGTATTTAAGAGCGAGTATTTGAATTGAAGGCTTTGGAGCCAAATAAATGGTGTATGTGTATTAGTATTGCTATTTGAGGAGGTAACGTGTGTATTGATATTGTGGTTGAAGAAATGTTGGTGTATTGAATTTTTGTATGAACCTTATGTGCTGGTAGGACCCATGTTGGGTGTGGCTAGCTTAGGTTTGAATTTGATGAGAGGATGTGTAATTGAGGAAGTAAGGAAAGTAGGTGAACTATGGCGAAAATTTAGTAAGAATGTGCACTGAGAATGACTTGGTGAGTGGGAGAACCAAGGTGTGTATTGGGGATAGTAGAGATGTTTAATGACCATGGAATGGTAATTGTGGTATGAGAAATAAGAAGTGTAAAATCTGTAGCAAAGTGTATAAGAATACATTGGAGAAGTTAGGAAAATTCAATGTGCAAGAATTGGTAAAGGAATGTTGGACTTGGGTATAGATATTGTAATTGCTTGGAAATGTATTTAAGATGCTAAGAGTGGCATTGGATGAGAAGGTATTGGAGTATAAGAGTAGAGAGGAAAAAATCTGTAGCATAAGGATAAGAAGAAGAAAACAATGGAGTGTTGAGTTGAAGCTTGGGAAATTGAGTGTATAAATAAGCATAGGATTGTGTAATGTATTAAGGAATGAATTAGCATGATTTAGAGCGTCTAAATAGTACTAAATCATGTTAGGATGCATGTAGGAAGAATAGGGAAGCAATGGGTGAAATTGGGAAAAGAAAACAAGGCCTGTAGCAAGTTTCTGCTACTGTCCGACCCACAGCTAGATCGGACGCTGGGTCGGACAAGGCCTGAGTAACGAAAATAAACTTTCTGGAAACCGTCCGACCCAGAGCCGTGAGTCGGACGTGGGTCGGACGGGCCTTGAGAAACGACGGTAATTCTTTCTGGAATGGTCCGACCCAGGGCCGTGAGTCGGACATGGGTCGGACAGGCAAAAATTTTCTTCAACGAAGTTTCTGACTTCGTCCGACCCAGAGGTTGGGTTGGACGTGGGTCGGACATATCTTGGATGACGAAACTGAAACCTTCTGGAATGGTCCGACCCAGAGGTGTATGGGTCGACAGAATAGTGCTGGGTCGGACGGGAGTAATTTCAGAGGACGAAAACCTACTGGAATGGTCCGACCCAGGGTTGGGTCGGACGGGGGTCGGACGGCCCAAACACTTACAAAAAAAAATGTTGTTATAAATGACTATAGTAATCATATGTAGTATATATATGCTTATACACATATAAGTATATGTATGTAGTAATACCCCTTAATGAAGAAATAATGGTAAGAAAGTGAGTAAATGAGTAAGGAAGCAAGCTTAAGGAGTATTAAGGAAAAGAATGGTTTTATAACCAAGTAAGAAAGTGATGAAGTAGTAAGTATATATTGAAAGTATCAATGAAGGAGTAAGTAGATCAATAATAGATCTTGATCCTACTACTTCATGTATGTATAGGAACCAAAAAGTTGATCTTCAAAGGGACCCGGTAGTACATATACGACGGTGAACGGTATGATTTCTTCATGCTCTGTATCCTAACCTGGTTACCCCGATTTGTGTGCTTATGTGATCACCAATAAGATAAATGCACGAATCGGACTTAATTGCACTTAATTGTGTTTGAACTACTTGTTCTTGCTGTATCTCCTTGAACAATTAGTTTGTATGATTCATGAAATGAATGAATGGAAATGAGAAGTATGTGTAAGTATTGTGTACTTGTGTATTGTATGTATGTATGGAAATGAAGTATTGACTTCTACTATTCCTAACATTCTAACTCCTAACTTGAGTAATGAGTAAATGGAATGAGTAGAAGTCCGATATAGTTTCCGCCACGCGTGAGGATAAGGAAACACAAGAGTTGGATCCGAATCCTGGCTGTAATCTCTTCCATGGACCAATTCCCTTGAATGGGTAGCATCCTGGATTAGTGGGCCACCCTAAAGCCCGGTGGTGGGATGTAGTAATCCCTGCCCGGAGGTCATACCGACTTGACTGGAAGTAAAGTATGTAAGAAGTAAGTATTGTATGTGTATTGGTCTTGACTATTGTAAGTCATTGACCGGAAGTAAAAGAGCATCGAACACCCGATTAACCCGGGTGTGTAATGAAGCTAACTGGACCTTTGTATGTATTGGAGAATTGTATCTCCGTATTGCGTATTGGATATGTAATGGGTAGGTATTGCGTATGTGCAACCGAAGGATGGAGGTAAGTATCGGTTGACTTGTATTGTCTTCCAAGCATGTATTGTATTGTGCGTATGTATGTATACTTGTGTAGTATTGTAGTATCGTGAATGAAAGCATGTATGTATGTATGAATGTATGTATGTATTGCAAAATGAATTGCATGTATTCGACCAAATGGTCGGCGTACCCGCTAGTACGCGGGGTATGCGGTTATCATACAGCGAAAGCTGACCCCCTCGGGGGAACATTTTTAGTGTGCAGGTACCCGGAGCGAGTACGGTCGAGGTAAGAGACGGGGCGCGCCCTTGTAATTAGAAGCATTTAGTTTGTGAGGAAGGGTAGCAGCTTGACTCCTAGTGAGCATGTATGGATTTGGGAGAAGTACTGTATTGACTTGGAACCTAGTAAACTCGGTATGCGTAGTGTATTATCTGGTACGGAATTGTGGAGTATTGTATTGAATGGAGTAAGTGTATCGATGGAGCATTGTAGTATCCAGTATGTAATGAGAGTATGTATTGTATTAAGTAGTACTCGGATATTCCGGTCCATCAGACCGATGCTGTATGTAGCAGTAGTAGCCATGTTAGTCACGTGGGTGACTAACGGCATTGTATCACCCGATGTATGTAAGTATGTATCCGCTGCGTGACTCGGGAAGCACGAGGAGATTGGACGGTAATGATTGAATTAATAGTAGGGGTGTTACAGTCATCTCATACTTATACTCCGTGTCATTGCTTAACTACTTCCTCATAGCGGTCGCTTGTTGCGCACCGTATATTCTAATTTACAACATTGTTTTTACTGACTCCGTTATTTAGGTGGTAGTTTCTCTTTACTCACTGTTACCATCATTGCACCATTTCTTATGGGTGTA
The DNA here is from genome assembly GCA_023374045.1 of Limonium bicolor. Lineage (NCBI taxonomy): Eukaryota > Viridiplantae > Streptophyta > Magnoliopsida > Caryophyllales > Plumbaginaceae > Limonium > Limonium bicolor. The sequence continues at coordinate 44,810 of JAIOTZ010000229.1, read as the reverse complement.
TACGCTGAGGGTTCCTATATTCGTGTATATGACGGTTTGTCGTAGCATACCGCAGTATTATAATTCTAATGGGAAGATGTTCTTCCACTTTAGGTTTCATGTGTAGGTTAGCTTACCTCATATTCCGTCATCATTTGTGATACAGTTACCAAGTATCTTGGTGACCAAGGATGAGATAACTATCGGGTCATAAGCTCTCTTGAGCGTTAGTCATTCGTGGTGTTCAATGTGTATTCACATAGATTTTTTTGACAATTATCGTCTTTCCAGTGCTGAGCATTGGTTATAGGCTCTAGCTGTGTAGTTCTACTTGTATGTACATCCCCTGGACATCCCATTGAAGCTTCAAGGGTTTTCTGGTCCCTTCTCCATTGAGAGTATTTCATAACTGATAGGTGAAAGTTCTTGTTGAAGGGTTGTCTCCACTCATAGGTCTCATGACGAGGTTCATCATGTTGGTGTTTATACAACGGTTCACCCTTAAATCGTGATGGTTTGGAAATCTCATTTCCTTATTCCATCGTCTCTTGGCAACATCTACAAGCGTATGCTTTACTGTTATGATGGATGGAAGCCCTTCCTGAGGGTCCGCATCATTACCGCATTGGTGATCTTTGGCTAACGAGGGGTACCTTCCCTGGGTTTCTCGCAATGTCCAAGTGTGGACTAGGCCGTCGTTGGCATTATCATGATCCTATGCCTCTGTGGTACCATCGCTACAGAAGGCATGACAGTAATTAAGAACTCCGTCAACTGTATACTAGACTGATGCTCTAGTGACAGAGTGACATTGAGATAGCCATTAGTTCAAGCCACTCATAAAGTTGGGTTTGAATTGATGGTCCAGTGTTGATTTTCTGTCGTAGGCAAACCTCTCGTACGTCTTGCTAATAACGGTGCAGGTTTGCAACCGTTTAAGTTATATAACGTATTTGATACGGCTTCTGAGCTTTATTGCTGCGAGCCATGCTCTTGCAAGCTGCTTGTACACGTTTCCACTCATGTACCCAATAGGTGGAGGTGGAGGTATGCTGGGCTCCGTGGTAAGTCGTGACATCACGCTTCCGTTCATAGGAGACTATTAGGCAATCTGGTGCTGATCAGTGCCTTCCGGTAATTTAGGGTATTTCCTGTTAAGTGAAATCCCTTTGGTATCCTAACCAAATGTCCGTTCTAGCTCATGTGCTTTTATCATGACGCTTGTTTAATTGTTGTTGTCTTAGACACCCTTCAAGGATTGCTCCTGAGTGCTGTTGAATTATGCCATTACATCCGGCTAACGTTTATGATATGTTGTCCACTGTACCGTCTTGTGGTATTGTACTTGAGTTGTCCCTTTTTGGGTTATGACGTCTCCCGTCCTTGGGTAGACTGTTTACACTTGTTCCTAGTGCTTAAGACTAGGTTTGACATCCCCTTCAATGATGGATTATACTTGTGGTAATCCTGGGGTGCTCTTGGGAACTCCGCCCCGTTTATTGAGCATTGTTAGGTTCACGTTAGGCATTCGCCCTACTGTGTTTAGGCTGGGTATTCCCTCCAGCTGTCAGGTAATTGCTTGGATTATTTGAGACATACCCAATGTCTATACTTACTAGTATGTGCTCTTTGCACTTCCTAGTTCTTATTCCTCATCTTCAGATGGATTCTCTGAGTTCCTTGATACTTGATCGTCTGAGGTGTCCAGCTGTTCTGATTTGAACTCACTCATGGTCCGTAGAACGGAGTTGACTACTTCCCGTGTGTCGCACACTACATGTATACATACGTGGGGTACCATATTGATACGTTACCACTTACCCAACTATATGTCAGGCCCGCAAGCTCCTTCGGAGTGCAGTTGTCCCACCTCCCATAGTTGGGTACATTCGTAGTGTTCGTCACACGCCTAGGTGAAGTATTCTGTTGCCAACTCCTCTTGTATCATCCTATGATACTCACCGTAATTCTGTTGGTTTTGTTTTAAAATCCAAGGTTCTAAAAGAAAGGTTGGTGGTTTTGAAAGAAAATTTGGTTTTAAAATCATGGTACGGTGTTAAAAGAAGTTCTACATGGCATAGCCATGTTCGAAATCCTGACCAAGTCCGGCTTCCCGCTGACTGGTGTGTTCTAAATGCAGTGGTCAGGCCGTCAGGCCTTTCCATGGTTTCATTCCTTCAGTTTCAGGATTTGTGATCCCATGGTTGCTTCATTGTAGTCACGGTACAGTACTATGTACCTGTGGTGTGTTAGAGTTTCTTTACGTATCTCTGTCCTTACTGCACTTGCGGTGGCAAGTGCGTGGTACTGATGGTTTTTGGGTAACCCTATACCAATCTTGGTAGGGTTTCCGCTTGCATTTGGTAGTCTTGTCGACTCTTCCCTTGATCTTATTGATCTATGGTTGGGATACTCGATTCTTTAGGTGGCTTCCCAGCGATCTGGACATGGCCGTCGTAGATCTGGGTACTTCTCCAATCCTTGGAGATTCCCACTCTATTTGGTTTAGTGTCGTTCCTTGTGGCTCGTTCCCACACATCTGTGGTGGTTACTGAGCCTTCCTTGTTTAGGCACTACTCTTGTAGTCCTATTGGATTATATCCCATGGTTGTTCTTGTAGTTGTCTGAGCTATATTGTCCAGGTACTGCAACCTTAATGGCGTCGTAGTTTTGGAGTTAACCGCTTCCGACTAAGTCTTTAGTCAGCTAGCATACCTTTGGCGGTATTATTCAAGTATTACTATCCCGTAGACTTGTGTCTCGGGTTCTGTTACTGCTCCCTTTTTCATTCCGGTGCACGGTTAGTGCCTCTTTCCTGCTGTTGGTTGGCTAGCTAGGTTTCGCGACTGCTAAGCACATCGCCCCATGCTGTTGTAAGTTGTAACCTCCTCGTGGTTGGCGTGTTCATCCTACCGCTATTACGTGCGGTGTTGTGGTTCAACCGGGATCCATCTCCGGGACTTCCAATTCCTTGCATCTACTACATGTCAGGTTCTTGTTTACTGTATGATTGCTTCACAACTGCCAGATCGGGTTTTCCCCGAGTATGAGAAGGCTTTTCTTCTCTCTGACGTCCTTTCCCAAGTTATACAATGGGGATGCGGTGGGCGGGACTGGTATTGTAGGTATCCGGTATTCACCGGGAGTTCCTAACTAGCATCTCTCTAATGTTATCACTCAGCCCATAGCCCTAAGCTTCTAATTCCTAACTCGGTATTCCTAAACTCGGTATTTCCAGTCATCAGAGCGATACTTCGCTCTGATACCACTTTTTGTAACACCCCTACCATTAATACAATGCTTACCGCCCAATCTCCTTACACATCAGATACACGCACCGGATACATACTTACATACAGTGGGTGATACAATGCCGTTAGTCACCCACGTGACTAACAAGGCTACTACTTCTACATACAGCATCGGTCTGATGGACCGGAATCCCGAGTGTTACATACCTACCATACATACTCCGTATACCAATAAATGCTACAATCTTCCATTCGATACAATACTTCAAGTGCAATACAATATAATCCACATACCGAGTTTACTAAGATCCTTATACAAGTATAATACCTCTTCCAAGTTCCTACGTACTCACTAAGGGGCTACTTACTACCCATTCCTCACAAACTACTTGCTTCTAATTACAAGGGTGCGCCTCCGGTATCTTACATTGACCATATTCGCTTCGGGTACCTGCACACTAAAAACGTTCCCCCTAGGGGGTCAGCTTTCGTTGCGCATGATAACCGCATACCCCGCGTACTAGTGAGGGTACGCCGACCACTAGGTCGAATACATGCAGTTCATTTTCATACAAACATACATGCTCTTACACACAATACAATAATACTTACGCAAGGCATACATACATACACTTCATTACATACAAGGAATACAATATAACCATCTATACATACTTACCTTCTTCCGAATGCACATTCTCATTACATTCACAGTATACAATACTTGTTAGCTTCATTGGTCCACCCGGGTTAATCGGGTGGAGATTACTCTTTTACTCGTTACTTCATACATACGCATACATACTCATACTCATACTCATACTCATACATACTTACTTGCTCTTACTCTTACTCATGTTAAGTCGTCGGGACCTCCGGCCCTGGGGACTACTCCATCCCACCTCCGGGATTTACTTGACTCACCAATCCGGGATGCTACCCATTTAAGTGATTTGGGCCGCGGACCAGTTTAAGAGTCAGGAATTGCAGCCAACCTCTTGTGACTCCGCATCCTCACGCGTGGCCGAAGCTATATCGGACTTCTACTCATTCCAGTTTACTCACTTAAGTTAGGAGTTAGGTAGTTAGGAATTAGCAGAAGTCATTCACACAAGCCACATATTCAATACTTGCTCAGTACTCATCCATACAAGATACACTACATTACATAAGTACAATACAAGATACAGATACGCATCATCATCATTCATATATTTCATGAGTTATACAAACTATTGTTCAAGACAATTATCAAGAACAATATAAGTCACACACAGGTAAGTGCAATATAGTCCGATTCATGCATTTATCTTATTTAGGTGATCAAATAAGCACACAAATCGGGGTAACCAGATTAGGATACAGGGCATGAAGAAATCATACCTTTCACCGTTGTACTTGTATCCCAACGTTCCTTCGGTGTTCACAAATCAAGTTCCTATGATATACATGTAATTGAATGATTACTCTAACTATCATGAACTTAATTCGATTACTCTTATATTTCCTAATTCATACTTACTAAGTCTTTGCATTCTTTACACTTATATTTCATTTACTTCTTTTCATTACTTATCCATGGTTTACTTACATAGATATATACATATGTATAGGGGGGTATACATATATATATATATATATATATATACTAGTTATAACCCTATAGTTTTTTTTGTAAGTTAGGGCTGTCCGACCCACCGTCCGACCCAACCTATGGGTCGGACCATTCCAGTAAGTTTCGGTTCTGTTGTCCAGACTCCGTCCGACCCACTGTCCGACCCAGACTCTGGGTCGGACGAAGTCAGTAACTTCGTCCTTGAAATTTTTTTGCCTGTCCGACCCACGTCCGATCCACGGCTCTGGGTCGGACCGTTCCAGAAAGATTTATTGTCGTTGCCTAAGCCCCGTCCGACCCACTGTCCGACCCAGACTCTGGGTCGGACGGTAGCAGAACCTTGCTACAGCCCTTATTTTCTTTTCCCAATTTCACCCATTGCTTCCCCAATCTTCCTACATACATCCTAACATGTTTTAGTACTATTTAGACATTCTAAATCACCTTAATTCATCCACCAAATCCATTACTAAATCCATCAAACAACTTACACAATTCCTTCACTTCTCTTCCAACACTTGTAATAGTTTTTGTTACACTTATGCTACAGATTTTAAAGCTCAAGGCTCATATCCAATACTTCTACTACCAATACCATTACTAGCATCCCAAATACATTTCCAAGCCATTACATTACCTATACCCAAGTCCAACTCTCCTCTTACCAAATCTTGCACACTATTTCTTCTTAGTCTTACAATGCAATTTAATACCTCTTTGCTACAGATTTTGGTTCCCACCTCCTCCATACATGATTTCCTCTCCTAATGCCATTTCCAATGCCTACAATGCATTGCCTCTCCTCTTCAAGTCCAACACTCACTCCCAAGGTCAAGTACATAAATCCTCCTAGTTGCTCCAATGCCATTCAACAATTCTTGCTACAGATTTTATATCCTTTCATTCTCTTACCACAACTACTACTCCATAGTCATTAAACATCTCTACTAACTCCAATACACACCTTGGTTCTTCCATTCACCAAGTCATCCATACATGTACATATTCCTACCAAAATTTTGCCATAGTTGCTCTACATTTCTTGCTTCTCCACATATGCACTTTTTCATCAAACTCATTCCTAATCTAGCCAAGCCACAAGGGTTCTACCAGCACACATACAAAATCTTAGTACACCATTACTTCCTAAATTACAATACCAATACATCATTACCTCCTCAATCCACGTTACTAATGCACACACACAATACACTTGGCTCTAAGGCCTATAATTCACATACTAGTCCACAAATACCCAAAATTCCACAATTACATTACCAATACACTCTTTGGGTTCTTTAAATTGGTTTTCCCATTCCCATCACTCTAATGCATTAAATTTAGCCTTCAAGAAAGAGCTCTTACCTTAAGCTCTTATTTCCTTCATTCCCTTTTCAATTCTCTTCTTCCTTTCTTCCTTGCCCAAATCGGCCACATTGGGAATGGAGTTGCCAAACTCCATTCGCACCACCCAATGAACACAAAACACTACAATTAATATACTAACCCTTAAATCAAGGCCAATTCATTGAAGTGTTTGAAATGAAATTTCTAGGGTTTACCTTTGGAGAGTTTTAGGAGGGGTTTTGGCCCTTGGTTCAAGAAGGTGAATCCACCACCATTGCTAGGTTGATATTATGCTCAAAAGAGAGAGAGAAAATGGAGTGTTACAAGGAGGTAAAATCGGTTATGAAAGGAGATGGTGAAAACATGAGTTTTTCATGTAGATTTTTACCTTGTTGGGAAGAGGAGACTCCAAGCTCCATAATGGTATGCTTTTCTCTTCAAATGGGGAAAACCCATGGAGATGAAATTCATCCTTTTCGAATTTTGAAAAGAGAGAAATGTAGAGGATGATGAGGGGATTACAAATATGTAATTATTTTTGTGATTGGAGCTCAAATGGAGGTAGAGCATGGAGAAGAAGGTGGAGTTGCCATTGTTGTTGTTGGAGCTCTCAAAATCGCCAGCAGGGGGAGAGGGTGAGAGAAATCGGTGAGGAGGGGGGATGGGAGAGAGAGAAGAGAAATGAGAGGAGAGAGGGTATGTAAGGTACCCTTTTTACTTTTCTCACTTTTTTTTTGCTTCTTTAATTAGTTAGCTAGTATGTGAGTGTGTGAGGGGTTTATTTACCTATTAAAAATCGGTCCCCCTACAGTTACTAGTTGGAGCGTTTTTCATCTTTTACAGAGAACGCTCGTTATTTTACCCGGTTTAGGGTTCACTAACCGGGCCCGTTTTCCGGAATTTTCTCGTTTCTTTATTTTTATTGGTTATTAAGCTTTCATAAGTGCTTAATAATATTTATTTAATGACTTATAATTTTTACGGGTTCGTTTGACCACTTAAAATCACGTTTTCGGGTCTTCTCGAAAAACGTGCGTTAAAGCTCTATTAGCGTTTTAATACCTTATTTGGATCTGTTTTCTTCGGGAGTTGTTCCCGTATATTATTTAGGTCTTATTAAACCTTTGGAATCCATATAATACTCTAACCGAGGTCTCATACCTCCTATGGTTATTTAACGCTTATTTAGCGTTTTCCGCTTTTTAAGCGTTTATTTATTCTTTTGGATTTATTTTTCCTTACCAGTATTAATTAGGTACCATTAGGCCCTTAAATACGTATTAGATAAATTTTAATCCTTATATTTAAGTTCGGGGTATTTCAATCTACCCCCCTTAAGAACTTTGTCCTCAAAGTTGTTCGAGGTTATGGGATTACTATACTTACTCATTCATACCCGTCTATGCCAAAGGTTATACGTTCCTCCTTCTTACAATTCCTAAATCCATCCCTCAAGGTTCCTACATACCATACCATACCAATATACAATAGTTACTCCAATCCGCGCTACTACTAACTATCCGGCTCCTCATTACAAAGTTCATACATACATACAGTGCAAAGCTATCCCCAAAGCAATGCCATAGGCATACAATCCCGTAGGCACTCAGGTCATCTAGACACAGGACTCCTTTATGTCCTGCTGCCCTTGGAATAATACAACATGTTACCCCATTATCTTCTCCGGTATAAGTTTCTAACAAATCCTTATTCACATGTCTAAGACAATCTTTTCAATACTACTAATTAGAAATTTCTAAAACACACAACTCCGAATTCCAATTTATATTCATTACTTCTATCCTATGTGTGATTCTTGTGACCACTTGAGGGGAGCTTCAAGAATCATTCGACCCTGATGTGATCAGCATCAGTGTTGAACTATCTTTCCACCCTAATTTGTGTTCGGTTTCCCTTGATCTGATCAGGATCAAGTTCGACTTCCCACATCAGGTTCAACCAAACAAATAATTTAATTGTTTTCATTTTCTATCTCTTTACTCTTTCTAGTCGTGATTACGAATTCATACATCTCCAAAGGATGGAATCAATCCATCGATCATCCTCACTCTACTTCCCAAATGCTTTATTCCGTGGTTCGATACCTAAATGCACACTTCATCGACTGTTACTACTTCCATTCATTACTCACCATCATCTCCAATATTCTATCCAAGAAATACTATACCTATGAGATTTAGTCGTCTTCAATTTGCTTCAAATAATTTACTTACGATTCCACTACTCATAAACTTCATTCATCTACTATCCTCATTCATTTCGTACTACTTCTTCAAAGGCTACAATACTTGTGGAGCTCCGTCCACTACTCATTACTTTTTTTTACTAATACTCTTACGTTGGTGTTACGAGATGGGTATATTCATCATATGATATTTGCATATCTAATGCCTAGTTACCATAATTACAATATGAATGAATACTTATGTTTATTTAACATAGTATCAATCATCAATTTGATTCTCATTTGTGCTATGCACATTACGGTTTATGTGTTTTATTCACAAAACTTACATTAAGCGGTTTTCGCTCTAGCCCCCTTAAAAGGGATTACGCCCACGTAATCTCCAATATGTTAATATTAGACATTGGTTATTTAATTCGGGCAGTCTGAAGCGTCTAGCTTCACTACGGTATACTATAGAATATGCTCTGGTCAAAGGGTCTTAACCATACCAATGGTTTAGTCTTGCACCAAGAGTTCCTATATGAGTTTATTTAACTCATATTTAATTCGATTCTAGCCTAATCGGCTTCAAGGCATTAATAGCCATTGTATTGTACTCACTAGGTACACCAATCTCCTAGCTAGGGCCCACTAGCTTCTGCTGCGCGACCCTGATAACTCGGGTTATTCACCCTTCTTGTTATCCTTGATGTGCTATACATCGCCTCCTTATCCGTCTATTATGGGAATAGGGTTTACTAAACAAATGCGGTATTCTTTTACCGTGCTTGGACTTAATGAGTTTAAGATTTATAACCAGCTCTCTGGTAATCTACTGCACATGCTCTTTATGCTTCCACGATTATTCATTAAGTTCCTCCGACTTATTGTCGGGCGAGGTTAAGTCACTACTTAGTTGTAGTGCTTCCTCTGTTGTCAATAGCTTCTGCATTCTACCAGTTCTTCTGGTTCAGTACAAGTGTCCTTTACTTGTATGACCTTGCATTTTCTATGCGTCGGTCCTTATGACTTTCTTAAGTCTCTTTTCACTCTTTATTCCTCTGGAATTCACATCTTGTGATTGTTAGTGTGTTTTACCCTCTTCGTGCTTCTTTGGCCTTAGGCCGCACGGTCTGTTGCTGAGCTTGCTTAACTGGCTTGTGCCACGTGCGTTGGTGAAAAGAAGGGTTTACTACGGTTTTCATTCTCCATATCCCTAGCCATCTCATTAGATCATTAGCTGAACAAGTGCAATGCCAAAACACTCAGTCATACAGAGTGCAGAGGCGTAAACGCTTGACAGTAAGTCACTTATGTGATAGGAAAGAATAATTCTGTGTGTCATCTCATACTTATACTCCGTGTCATTGCTTAACTACTTCCTCATAGCGGTCGCTTGTTGCGCACCGTATTCTTACTCATTGTACAACATTGTTTTTACTGACTCCGTTACTGTGGTAGTTTCTCTTTACTCACTGTTACCATCATTGGCACCATTTCTTATGGTGTGTATACGCTGAGGGTTTCCTATATTCGTGTATATGACGGTTGTCGTAGCATACCGCAGTATTATAATTCTAATGTGAAGATGTTCTTCCACTTTAGGTTTCATGTGTAGGTTAGCTTACCTCATATTCCGTCATCATTTGTGATACAATTTACCAAGTATCTTGGTTGACCAAGGATGAGATAACTCATCGGGTCATAAGCTCTCTTGAGCGTTAGTCATTCGTGGTGTTCAATGTGTATTCATATAGATTGTTTTGACAATTATCGTCTTCCAGTGCTAAGCATTGGTTATAGGCTCTAGCTGTGTAGTTCTACTTGTATGTACATCCCCGGGACATCCCATGAAGCTTCAAGGGTTTTCTGGTCCCGTTCTCCAATTGAAGAGTATTTCATCACTGATAGGTGAAAGTTCTTGTTGAAGGGTTGTCTCCACTCATAGGTCTCATGACGAGGTTCATCATGTTGGTGTTTATACAACGGTTCACCCTTAAATCGTGATGGTTTGGAAATCTCATTTCCTTATTCCATCGTCTCTTGGCAACATCTACAAGCGTATGCTTTACTGTTATGATGGATGGAAGCCCTTCCTGAGGGTCCGCATCATTACCGCATTGGTGATCTTTGGCTAATGAGGGGTACCTTCCCTTGGGTTTCTCGCAATGTCCAAGTGTGGACTAGGCCGTCGTTGGCATTATCATGATTCCTATGCCTCTGTGGTACCATCGCTACAGAAGGCATGACGGTAATTAAGAACTCCGTCAACTGTATACTAGACTGATGCTCTAGTGACACTGACATTGAGATAGCCATTAGTTCAAGCCACTCATAAAGTTGGGTTTGAATTGATGGTCCAGTTGTTGATTTCTTGTCGTATGAGGCAATACCTCTCGTACGTCTTGCTAATAACTGGTGCAGGTTTTGCAACCGTTTAAGTTTATATAACGTATTTGATTTACGGCTTCTGAGCTTTATTGATGCGAGCCATGCTCCTTGCAAGCTGCTTGTACACGTTTCCACTCCATGTATACCCCATAGGTTGGAGGTATTGCTGGGCTCCGTGGTAAGTCGTGACATCACGCTTCCGTTCATAGGAGACTATTAGGCAATCTGGTGCTGATCAGTGCCTTCCGGTAATTTAGGGTATTTCCTGTTAAGTGAAATCCCTTCGGTATCCTAACCGAATGTCCGTTCTAGCTCATGTGCTTTTATCATGACGCTTGTTTAATTGTTGTTGTCTCAGACACCCTTCAAGGATTGCCCCTGAGTGCTGTTGAATTATGCCGTTACATCCGGCTAACGTTTATGATATGTTGTCCACTGTACCGTCTTGTGGTATTGTACTTGAGTTGTCCCTTTTTGGGTTATGACGTCTCCCGTCCTTGGGTAGACTGTTTACACTTGTTCCTAGTGCTTAATACTAGGTTTGACATCCCCTTCAATGATGGTTTATACTTGTGGTAATCCTGGGGTGCTCTTGGGAACTCCGCCCCGTTTATTGAGCATTGTTAGGTTCACGTTAGGCATTCGCCCTACTGTGTTTAGGCTGGGTATTCCCTCCAGCTGTCAGGTAATTGCTTGGATTATTTGAGACGTACCCAATGTCTATACTTACTAGTATGTGCTCTTTGCACTTCCTAGTTCTTATTCCTCATCTTCAGATGGATTCTCTAAGTTCCTTGATACTTGATCGTCTGAGGTGTCCAGCTGTTCTGATTTGAACTCACTCATGGTCCGTAGAACGGAGTTGACTACTTCCCGTGTGTCGCACACTACATGTATACATACGTGGGGTACCATATTGATACGTTACCACTTATCCAACTATATGTCAGGCCCGCAAGCTCCTTCGGAGTGCGGTTGTCCCACCTCTCGTAGTTGGGTACACTCGTAGTGTTCGTCACACGCCTAGGTGAAGTATTCTGTTGCCAACTCCTCTTGTATCATCCTATGATACTCACCGTAATTCTGTTGGTTTTGTTTTAAAATCCAAGGTTCTAAAAGAAAGGTTGGTAGTTTTGAAAGAAAAATTTGGTTTTAAAATCATGGTACGGTGTTAAAAGAAGTTCTACATGGCATAGCCATGTTCGAAATCCTGACCAAGTCCGGCTTCCCGCTGACTGGTGTGTTCTAAATGCAGTGGTCAGGCCGTCAGGCCTTTCCATGGTTTCATTCCTTCAGTTTCAGGATTTGTGATCCCATGGTTGCTTCATTGTAGTCACGGTACAGTACTATGTACCTGTGGTGTGTTAGAGTTTCTTTACGTATCTCTGTCCTTACTGCACTTGCCGTGGCAAGTGCGTGGTACTGGTGGTTTTTGGGTAACCCTATACCAATCTTGGTAGGGTTTGCGCTTGCATTTGGTAGTCTTGTCGACTCTTCCCTTGATCTTATTGATCTATGGTTGGGATACTCGATTCTTTAGGTGGCTTCCCAGCGATCTGGACATGGCCGTCGTAGATCTGGGTACTTCTCCAATCCTTGGAGATTCCCACTCTATTTGGTTTAGTGTCGTTCCTTGTGGCTCGTTCCCACACATCTGTGGTGGTTACTGAGCCTTCCTTGTTTAGGCACTACTCTTGTAGTCCTATTGGATTATATCCCATGGTTGTTCTTGTAGTTGTCTGAGCTATATTGTCCAGGTACTGCAACCTTAATGGCGTCGTAATTTTGGAGTTAACCGCTTCTGACTAAGTCTTTAGTCAGCTAGCATACCGTTGGCGGTATTATTCAAGTATTACTATCCCGTAGACTTGTGTCTCGGGTTCTGTTACTGCTCCCTTTTTCATTCCGGTGCACGGTTAGTGCCTCTTTCCTGCTGTTGGTTGGCTAGCTAGGTTTCGCGACTGCTAAGCACATCGCCCCATGCTGTTGTAAGTTGTAACCTCCTCGTGGTTGGCGTGTTCATCCTACCGCTATTACGTGCGGTGTTGTGGTTCAACCGGGATCCATCTCCGGGACTTCCAATTCCTTGCATCTACTACATGTCAGGTTCTTGTTTACTGTATGATTGCTTCACAACTGCCAGATCGGGTTTTCCCCGAGTATGAGAAGGCTTTTCATCTCTCTGGCGTCCTTTCCCAAGTTATACAATGGGGATACGGTGGGCGGGACTGGTATTGTAGGTATCCAGTACTCACCGGGAGTTCCTAACTAGCATCTCTCTAATGCTATCACTCAGCCCATAGCCCTAAGCTTCTAATTCCTAACTCGGTATTTCTAGTCATCAGAGCGATACTTCGCTCTGATACCACTTTTTGTAACACCCCTACCTTTAATACAATGCTTACCGCCCAATCTCCTTACACATCAGATACACGCAGCGGATACATACTTACATACAGTGGGTGATACAATGCCGTTAGTCACCCACGTGACTAACAAGGCTACTACTTCTACATACAGCATCGGTCTGATGGACCGGAATCCCGAGTGTTACATACCTACCATACATACTCCGTATACCAATAAATGCTACAATCTTCCATTCGATACAATACTTCAAGTGCAATACAATATAATCCACATACCGAGTTTACTAAGATCCTTATACAAGTATAATACCTCTTCCAAGTTCCTACGTACTCACTAAGAGGCTACTTACTACCCGTTCCTCACAAACTACTTGCTTCTAATTACAAGGGTGCGCCTCCGGTCTCTTACCTTGACCATATTCGCTTCGGGTACCTGCACACTAAAAACGTTCCCCCTAGGGGGTCAGCTTTCGCTGCGCATGATAACCGCATACCCCGCGTACTAGTGAGGGTACGCCGACCACTTGGTCGAATACATGCAGTTCATTTTCATACAAACATACATGCTCTTACACACAATACAATAATACTTACGCAAGGCATACATACATACACTTCATTACATACAAGGAATACAATATAACCATCTAATACATACTTACCTTCTTCCGAATGCACATTCTCATTACATTCACAGTATACAATACTTGTTAGCTTCATTGGTCCACCCGGGTTAATCGGGTGGAGATTACTCTTTTACTCGTTACTTCATACATACGCATACATACTCATACTCATACTCATACTCATACATACTTACTTGCTCTTACTCTTACTCATGTTAAGTCGTCGGGACCTCCGGCCCTGGGGACTACTCCGTCCCACCTCCGGGATTTACTTGACTCACCAATCCGGGATGCTACCCATTTAAGGGATTTGGGCCACGGACCAGTTTAAGAGTCAGGAATTGCAGCCAACCTCTTGTGACTCCGCATCCTCACGCATGGCCGAAGCTATATCGGAATTCTACTCATTCCAGTTTACTCACTTAAGTTAGGAGTTAGGTAGTTAGGAATTAGCAGAAGTCATTCACACAAGCCACATATTCAATACTTGCTCAGTACTCATCCATACGAGATACACTACATTACATAAGTACAATACAAGATACAGATACCCATCATCATCATTCATATATTTCATGAGTTATACAAACTATTGTTCAAGACAATTATCAAGAACAATATAAGTCACGCACAGGTAAGTGCAGTATAGTCCGATTCATGCATTTATCTTATTTAGGTGATCAAATAAGCACACAAATCGGGGTAACCAGATTAGGATACAGGGCATGAAGAAATCATACCTTTCACCGTTGTACTTGTATCCCAACGTTCCTCCGGTGTTCACAAATCAAGTTCCTATGATATACATGTAATTGAATGATTACTCTAACTATCATGAACTTAATTCGATTACTCTTACATTTCCTAATTCATACTTACTAAGTCTTTGCATTCTTTACACTTATATTTCATTTACTTTCTTTTCATTACTTATCCATGGTTTACTTACATAGATATATATACATATGTATAGGGGGGTATACATATATATTTATATATATATACTAGTTATAATCCTATAGTTTTTTTTTTGTAAGTTAGGGCTGTCCGACCCACCGTCCGACCCAACCTATGGGTCGGACCATTCCAGTAAGTTTCGGTTCTGTTGTCCAGACTCCGCCCGACCCACTGTCCGACCCAGACTCTGGGTCGGACGAAGTCAGTAACTTCGTCCTCGAAATTTTTTTGCCTGTCCGACCCACGTCCGATCCACGGCTCTGGGTCGGACCGTTCTAGAAAGATTTATTGCCGTTGCCTAAGCCCCGTCCGACCCACTGTCCGACCCAGACTCTGGGTCGGACGGTAGCAGAACCTTGCTACAGCCCTTATTTTCTTTTCCCAATTTCACCCATTGCTTCCCCAATCTTCCTACATACATCCTAACATGTTTTAGTACTATTTAAACATTCTAAATCACCTTAATTCATCCACCAAATCCATTACTAAATCCATCAAACAACTTACACAATTCCCTCACTTCTCTTCCAACACTTGTAACAGTTTTTGTTACACTTATGCTACAGATTTTAAAGCTCAATGCTCATATCCAATACTTCTACTACCAATACCATTACTAGCATCCCAAATACATTTCCAAGCCATTACATTACCTATACCCAAGTCCAACTCTCCTCTTACCAAATCTTGCACACTATTTCTTCTTAGTCCTACAATGCAATTTAATACCTCTTTGCTACAGATTTTGGTTCCCACCTCCTCCATACATGATTTCCTCTCCTAATGCCATTTCCAATGCCTACAATGCATTACCTCTCCTCTTCAAGTCCAACACTTACTCCCAAGGTCAAGTACATAAATCCTCCTAGTTTCTCCAATGCCATTCAACAATTCTTGCTACAGATTTTATATCCTTTCATTCTCTTACCACAACTACTACTCCATAGTCATTAAACATCTCTACTAACTCCAATACACACCTTGGTTCTTCCATTCACCAAGTCATCCATACATGTACATATTCCTACCAAAATTTTGCCATAGTTCCTCTACATTTCTTACTTCTCCACATATGCACTTTTTCATCAAACTCATTCCTAATCTAGCCAAGCCACAAGGGTTCTACCAGCACACATACAAAATCTTAGTACACCATTACTTCCTTAATTACAATACCAATACATCATTACCTCCTCAATCCACGTTACTAATGCACATACACAATACACTTGGCTCTAAGGCCTATAATTCACATACTAGTCCACAAATACCCAAAATTCCACAATTACATTACCAATACACTCTTTGGGTTCTTTAAATTGGTTTACCCATTCCTATCACTCTAATGCATTAAATTTACCCTTCAAGAAAGAGCTCTTACCTTAAGCTCTTATTTCCTTCATTCCCTTTTCAATTCTCTTCTTCCTTTCTTCCTTGCCCAAATCGGCCACATTGGGAATGGAGTTGCCAAACTCCATTCCCACCACCCAATGAACACAAAACACTACAATTAATATACTAACCCTTAAATCAAGGCCAATTCATTGAAGTGTTTGAAATGAAATTTCTAGGGTTTACCTTTGGAGAGTTTTAGGAGGGGTTTTGGCCCTTGGTTCAAGAAGGTGAATCCACCACCATTGCTAGGTTGATATTATGCTCAAAAGAGAGAGAGAAAATGGAGTGTTGCAAGGAGGTAAAATCGGTTATGAAAGGAGATGGTGAAAACATGAGTTTTTCATGTAGATTTTTACCTTGTTGGGAAGAGGAGACTCCAAGCTCCATAATGGTGTGCTTTTCTCTTCAAATGGGGAAAACCCATGGAGATGAAATTCATCCTTTTCGAATTTTGAAAAGAGAGAAATGTAGAGGATGATGAGGGGATTACAAATATGTAATTATTTTTGTGATTGGAGCTCAAATGGAGGTAGAGCATGGAGAAGAAGGTGGAGTTGCCATTGTTGTTGTTGGAGCTCTCAAAATCGCCAGCAGGGGGAGAGGGTGAGAGAAATCGGTGAGGAAGGGGGAAATGGGAGAGAGAGAAGAGAAATGAGAGGAGAGAGGGTATGTAAGGTACCCTTTTTACTTTTCTCACTTTTTGCTTTTTGCTTATTTAATTAGTTAGCTAGTATGTGAGTGTGTGAGGGGTTTATTTACCTATTAAAAATCGGTCCCCCTACAGTTATACTAGTTGGAGCGTTTTTCATCTTTTACAGAGAACGCTCGTTATTTTACCCGGTTTAGGTACTGTTCACTAACCGGGCCCGTTTTCCGGAATTTTCTCGTTTCTTTATTTTTATTGGTTATTAAGCTTTCATAAGTGCTTAATAATATTTATTTAATGACTTATAATTTTCCGGGTTCGTTTGACCACTTAAAATCACGTTTTCGGGTCTTCTTGAAAAACGTGCGTTAAAGCTCTATTAGCGTTTTAATACCTTATTTGGATCTGTTTTCTTCGGGATTTGTTCCCGTATATTATTTAGGTCTTATTAAACCTTTGGAATCCATATAATACTCTAACCGAGGTCTCATACCTCCTATGGTTATTTAACGCTTATTTAGCGTTTTCCGCTTTTTAAGCGTTTATTTATTCTTTTGGATTTATTTTTCCTTACCAGTATTAATTAGGTACCATTAGGCCCTTAAATATGTATTAGATAAATTTTAATCCTTATATTTAAGTTCGGGGTATTTCACCTATTTTAATTGCTATGACAGACTATTCCTTCACGACGGGATTCTACAATTGCTTCGTCGGGAGTCCACCAGGTGGGACTTCAACTTCAGCTTCTGGATATGCTTCCCTGGTGGTGTTGCTTACGACTTGGAGTGGATTCGCTGAGATTTTGATGACCGGATGTTTGGTGAAAAGGCAAAGATCGGATTTGTAACACTTTCGGTAGGATTTGGGTGGAGTTTTGGTATGTGGGTGTTGGAAAAACTAGTGGACGGGATGGAAAAAGATCTCTTCTGGCCTTGGGAGGCTTCTGGTTCATGTTTAGGTCATTTGACAAGGGTCCTTTTATAGGAAAAGGCTGATCCAAAAGATAAAGAATATTTTTTTATCGAAAACCTTTTAATTCCTAAAGAGAATCTGAATTAATTAAATAAGCTATAGGTTGATAAAAATTCTAACATTTAACCATAGATAAAGAAGATTTTTGTGAATTTTGAGAGTTGGAATTAGATCATAAACGATTAGATAAAACGTTACAATCTAGCACCTCTCATAGTTCATACCTAATTATTGAAAATTCAAAATTTTGAAATTCCAACAGGGTATTCTCTAAATATAATCTTATATCACGTGTTAAAATTTCATGACATTTTGATCTGATTTTGGTATTTTCAAGAGGAGAGAGAAAATTACACGAATGTTGAATTTATCTTTAAAATTGGGTTAAGGCTTCAAATAAAATTTGTAAGGTTTATGACTGTGTGTAGTCATGTTAACCATGTGACAATTTTATTCTAATTTTTGAAGGCTTTTTATTTCTTTTTTGAGGTAATTCCATATGTTAATTATTAAGGAAATTAGCTTATAATATGACTTAAAAGCTATATTTCCAAAATAGAAAAAATCTGAAAATTATGAAATGCCTTTCATAATGACCATGGTGTTTGAAAGTATTATCAGATGATTAACAAGTCATATGAAACAAAATGTCCAGGGAATGTCCTTGGAAAATCCCGGGTGTATTTTGTCCATTTTGTCGTTGTCTTCACATTTGTGCACTAGGACCCTTCCCGAGGGTCAAAATTTTGGGTACAACACTGACGCTTTATCCTTGTGTGCTATTTGTATCTGTTTGACCTTGTTGCAGGTCGTAGAGGCTGTGAGAGTGTGGGCTTATGAGGAAATTTGAGCTTTGAGTTTTAAGTGTTTTGTACAAACTCCTAAACTAGAATATCTTCATTTGCTTCTAAACAACTTTACCATGGGTTTTAAAAGGTTTGAATCAATTTATGGGAGTACTTCACTCTCCTACTCTTTTGTAACTGAAGTTAAGCGTATGACATCCATGGTTGGCTAACCTCTTCCTTGTATTAACTCAAGTAATGCATTAGAAGAGGAGCAAGTGTAAGGACACATGGTCTAGGCGACCTTGTAAATGACAGGTACTATCTTTCGGGAGCCGCTAGTTGGTCATGTCCATGTGGTTATATTTTGTGAGCATGTTTTATTGGATAAAGGTGTTTATGGTTTTATGAAACACGTTTGGATCATGCCCAAATGTTTGAAAAGTTTAAAGTTGGTTTTAAGAAATGAATGAGCCTTAGCATTCCTTTGAGAGGAATGTGGTGGTAACACCTAAAAGATTTTATATTTGCACTACAAATTATGGTGGTTTAAGAGGTTAATCATGTGTTCAAGAATTGGGGTGTTACAGAAGTAGAGAAGATGCTCAAGACCGCCAAGCCCTAAAGGAGATGGTCCACACAAAGGTGGTGTGCAAGGCAACCAAGAATCCACAAGTGTAATGCACAAAGAGGTGCGCGAGATTCCAACGTAGATGGCACCAAGAGAACTCCTTCAATACACTCTTGCTCGTGGTGACATCTATAAGATGTCACGAAGAGATCATCAAATGGCATGCAAAGTACCACGACGCACTGGTGCTCCCAGTGTGCGATGTAACAACATGTGTGTGCCTGGTGCGGGCACGCGCGGTGGTGTGCTAGTGCGCAAGCAAGAAAGGTGGTTCCTTTTTGTGCTACCTTGAAGGACAATAACCGTAGGTTGTCAACTGAGATACAGTGGGCTCCCAAAAGCAGATTCACACGAGATGTCTCAAGCTACCTCCTTAATCCCCAAAACATATGCAAAATGGTGGCACTAGGGGTTTCAAGGCGCAATTTTTTTTGTTACCTACCCATGACAATAGGGAATGAAAGCGGAAGTTAAGAAAGACCCTAGGGATGGAAGAAGTGCACGGGGATGATAACCAAGAAGTTGGTAACTCACTTTACAAAGTTGCTTCGTTCACTCCCATGTTTACATATGCTACTTAGGCATCATCTCGCTCTCACTCACCCATGGAGTGGCATAAATAAACGTGATAAGTGTAAAATACATCTATTTTTAAGACCTTGATTCTACCAATTTCACAACAATTCATGCCATATTTCTCACTTATCATATGCTTTTCCTTAGATTTATGTCTTGATTATGTGTCTAATGTAGGAAAAAGTCTAGGAAATGAAAAGATTTTCTAATGAGGATTGCAATGCAACAAACGGGGAGCAAATCGGAGCTGAAACAAAGAATCTAGGCCCTGTTGAAGTTATGTCCGACCTTACGTCCGGACCTGCAAGGCCGGACAAGTGCCGAGACTTTGAGAGATGATGTCCAGACTTGTGTTCGGACTTGCATGTCCAGACACAAGTCAAGAGTTGAAATAGAAAATCGATTACGCCCAACGGAACAAAGGTGTTTGGACACATTTTCATACGCGACTGTAGCAGAAATATGTTACTATCTCTACCTGTAACACCCCAACGTGAACTTAACAATAAACAGTAATAGCAGCGGAAAATCCATAACTTAGCATATAAACAAAACAGGTCGGTGTTACACGCCGTTAGCCACCCACGTGGCTAACAAGGCTGAATACGTACAATTGTATCGGTCTGATGGACACAGACTCCCAAGCATTAGTTACCACATCCACGTAATTACAAACTGTCAATACCGAGTGTGAATACATGTACAGACCATCATACTAGTTCTGACGCCACCAAAATAGACACCACGGGAGCACAGGCGCATCTAGACCTAGCAATTTTGACCCAACCCAAAACCCAACCCGAATCCAAACCATATTTTTACGGGTTAGGGTCTTGATTATTGACCCATCTATTTTTTGGGTCGGGTTAGAGTAATAACCTAATTTTTTGGGTTGGGTTAGGGTATGTAACACCCCATCCACATTAACATACTTACAACAAACTGCAGCGGAAGAACAACCTCATCACATTACTTAACTCGTTGGTGTTACACGCCGTAAGCCACCCACGTGGCTAACAAGGCTAATACATACACAATGTACCGGTCTGATGGGCTAAATTCCCGAGCGACTACACATTACTATCCCTTTCCATTAACAACAACAACAACGTACACCTTCCAACTATACCGAGTATTAATACTGATGCCGACAACAATTTCGGTCTTACTACACCTACTGTATATATACACTTAAATGTTTACCCATGTACAACGACTACCCGTCCTACTCTCGAACGGCTTCCAGCACTTCGTACCTGAAATAAGAAAAGAAGAGAAAGGGTGCCCCCAAGGGGCTCCACCTTTGCTGGTATGGTAATCCCGCAGCCCACATGCTACCGGGCCACGCACAACTACTTGACGTCTTAGCATGCGGTTGATTATATTTAAATCATACATGTAACAACGAACACACATCACATAACATTCGCCTCAACGGGCTCAACAAACGGATAATATATCCTTACTTAATAAGTCACTCATGGTATTCATCATGCCTAGAGTGTTCCTCCTCTGATGGAGCTACTTCCTTAATAGACGACACATACCCTTAAATCGGGTTACCCTTAAACGCCTCTTATCACAAACTGGGAATCATATCCATGATCCACACACTCCACATTTTACAACATATAACATACACTACATACAACACTTAACAACACTTTGCACGTTTCCACGTGCACAACATAACACCGCAATAGATATTGCATCACAACAAATACATAACATAACGGGAATGGTCCTCTCAGGAACCGACCCAAACATCACTAATACACTGGTGAGCCTAGAGATTTTGCCAGTCTCATGATAAGCTCGTTACATAACTCGTTACCGTCTCGTTAAATGAACGGTTAACTTAACACAAGGTGTCTCGGATATAGTGATCCAAGCACACCGAAACAAACATAACAATAGTATGCCCCTGTGGCCCGACGTGAGTCATAATAGCCTTGGTTAAGCTAAAGGGAAGGTTGGGAACCAAATTGGAAAACAACCATAACATACAGAGAGGATCGAACCTGCTATGACAACGACCCCCATACTCACACGCGTGGCCGGAACAGACCGGACTCCTCACTCCCCCCCGTTAGCACTTGTTTAGAAGTTCACTTTAACTTTATTAAACAATCACAAACATTGGGTTAAGTCTTGTTGACATACACAAGGGAAGAGAGAGTCATACCTTCACATACAAACATCACACACAAACATCACATAACCAACTCACGCATAGCCGTGGTTAGAACGTTCCTTAAGTCGGAACGTTGTTACCGGATACCGTTCTCCTATGTTTACCTAATAGTGGTTAACTAGCCCTTCAAGCGCATTCGAGGTTACCGGTATCGGCACGTAAACATACAATAACAATAACGACTGTAAACTCGTTTCATGATTTATCTCATAACGTGGCAAACATACAGAAAAACACATTGGCATACAAGCCGGTGTAATCCGGTAGGACACAGGTTGCAAGAAAACCATACCTGTCACCGGAGTCCACTTTACCACGTCCACTTATGTTCCTCGAGCAATTCTCGAACAACTGATAACATTACATGTATTTTTATTAACATCGGGGTAGCATGATTATTTAATGTCTAATGCTTATAACTTCTCCCCGTTAGCTTAGTTACATAGCTTAACATTTTTAACTTGTTTTACTCTCACATTCTAATACAACTTTTCACCCACTTAATTGTCATTAAAACTCACCTAACATGTCCTTAACAACCTTATGACATCATTACCTATCAATCTCCATCATTACATATCATTTCATAACCTTAAACAACATTTTTTTTTTGGTCCGACCGACCTTACCGACCGAACTTGTCCAAGTTCGGTCCATTCCAGAACACATTTCCGTCAAAATTTTCTACTCCGACCGACCTTGTAAGTTCGGTCGCATGTTCGGTCTATTCCCGAGAGTTTCTTCCCTTTGAAAATTCAAGCCCGACCGAACTTGCCAAGTCCGGTCCCATGTTCGGTCGGTTCCAGAAAGTTAATCCTTACACAAAATATAAGCCCGACCGACCTTGCAAGTCCGGTCCCTAAGGTCGGTCCATTCCAGAAACTAATTCTCGCAGGGTAAACTGGGCTCGACCGACCTTGGCAAGTTCGGTCGCAAGGTCGGTCTGCCCCAGACCTTTATTTTCCATTGCCCATTTAACTCCAAACTTCACCTCATATATCCTAATATGTCCTAACCTCATTTGGGACTTCAAACACATCCTTAGCCAAGTACTAAACTCTTTAAATCACACACCAAAACCATCTTATCATTCACAAACTCCTTACAAATTCCTAGCACTTGGAATGTTTTCTCCTTAAGATTTCTAGGTGGTATTTCACCTATAATGACCAAAATACCAAGGTGTTTCCTCTACACCTTAACATCATATCTCAAACTTCTTTTCTTACTGACTTAATCTTCTTTTTCACAAACCTTCTCTAAACATTATTCCTACCTTGCACATCACATAACCTAAACCTTAAACAAACTTCTCCAAGACTTTAATACATTCTCAAAAACACACATTGAATTCCTTGGACTTCCAAGATAACACTTAAATCCTTGCATCACTCTAAATCACCTTAATACATGTTTTCTTCTCAAGTAAACATTCATTCACCTTTAAACTTCCTAGTTCACCAAAACTCACTTGAAACACTTAGAACTTCTTACACCTTTTCCCAAATTTGGCCATAGCTTCTCTTGTATTTACTCACATCCAAACACTTAGGTTTTTACCTCATTTCATTCAAGAACACCTAAAATCCATCAAGAACATTTTTACACACAAACTTCACACATTAAGCACCACATCACAATATAGTGCATAACTTAAATTGCTTGGCACTTAGGCCCTTAAATAACATGGCTCTTAGGCCCTTAAATAACATAAACCATAAACACTGAATTTCCCACATAAGTATGCCTTTGACCTGCAAATACATACACCGATACATATGTTCTTTTACTAGTCTCCTTGAGAGCATTTTACTAGCTCATTTGCCATTGGCTCCTTAGGTATTTTATTAAGCAAATCAAGCTCATTTTCCTAAGGCATTTAAACTACATTGAGATAGTTTGTTTACCTCTTTTCCTCACAAATTTCTTTCTTGTTTCCTTGTAAAACCGGTAGGGCATTTGGTTCCTTGTCAACTTCTAAACAATGTACAAATAATAGAATGAGTATTCAAGCATTATGCTTCATCTCATTGTAAACCCTAGTTACACATATTGTTTTAACACATTAAGGTAATTGTTTTACCTTGGAATTGGAAGAGAACTTGAACAAGTATCAAGAGAGGACTCCTCCTAGCCCTTGGAAGATTCAAATGAAGCTAAAACAAGCAAGGTAAATACACCATGGTGAGGTGAATTTTCGGTCAACATGAAAACATGGAGGAAACATGGATTTTCTTTGAGTTTCCTTACCTAGGAGCAAAGGAGAGTAATAATGGGTAGAAACACAAGCTCAAGCTCCATCAATGGTGATTCTCCATGGCACCAAAATTGAGCTCTTGAAGATTTGAAAAGGTAGAAGTGTAGAGCTTGACCTAACTAAGACAAATATGGTCTTAGAATTTGATTTGGAGCATGGAGTTGGATTTGGCAAGGAAATGAAGATGGAGAAGAGAGGGCTGTTGCAAATCGTAAATGGAGGAAAGGAGAAGGTGAAGAACCGTGTGAAATGAAAGAAGAGAAGGAAATGAGAAGATGAGTTTGCTTTTGGAGATATTTATGTTATAAAGCAAAATAGTACTTTACTTTAAGTTTTTCTTTACTTATTTGATTTCTTTTACAACTTGGTGACTCACTACTACAAAAACCGGCCACCATTTAGTTAGAAGGGTAATATAGTCTTTATTGACCAATTTAATTACTTATAACATTATATGTTACAAACTAGCTTATAAAAGTTACTATTCACAAACTAAGGCACATAGAAGTGAAATTTTTGATTTCCCATTAATATAGCCACCCAAATGTGATACTATATAGTACACATATTAATTAAAGAGTAATGATGGACATTTAGCCATTCAAAACTCATTTACAAGACAATTTTTCAAAAACGTGCTTTAAGACTCCTTAAAGCACATTTTGTGTTTTAACTTGTTTTCAAGCTTGGTTTTCTTTGGTAATTGATTTACTATGTTCATTAACATATTTATAAAGTATAGGTATGACCATTAGGTCTTATACACATTTATCCCAAGCTTAGAGCACATTTTTGCTCTTATTGACTTTAAGGTATTTTCTTGTGTTTTATTTGGTTTAACTGTCCACCAAGGTTTCCTAAGGACTTATTTAGCCTTGTTAAATCATAATTAAATGTTATCAAGTCTTGGTAGGCTCTTTGGGTCCTAACCAAGTTCACTCATAGCTTAGAGCATGTTTTTGCTCAAACTGTATCTTAGCGTTTTATTGCATTTTACTATGGTTTAATTGTTTACTGATGTTTCTAAGGCACTTTTTAGCCTTTACATACCATATTTTGATATTTAAACCACATATCAAGGTTTGGGGTATTTCAATCTACCCCCCTTAAAAGAACTTCGTCCTCGAAGTTCACACTTTTCACACATCTATAGATTAGAACACAGGAATCACTTGGAAATAAACTTCCATAACCAAACACACTCTACATCACAACCTCGGACTTAATGGTCCGGGCAACACATTCACATCCACACATAACATAACATATCTACCTGATAACCTCGGACTCTATGGTCTGGGTATCTTAACAACACTTACACATACATAACAACCCCTTGGACTCACCGGTCTTGGGTAACATCACAACATTTGGACACATAGGTCCCCATAACATAACAGTCTTCAGACACTTAGGTCTATGTAACACAACACATTTAGACTCATAGGTCTTGATAGTATACACTTTAGGAAATCCAAGTCAAAACAACATTCATTACACATACCACACAACATGTCAGAGCATGTATAGCAATCAAAAATATCCTTGATATTCACTATGATCCCGTAGAACCCGGTCGCGATGGACACCTTCCGTCCCCGTGCCTTTGGGAGGTCAAAACAATCACTTAAATTTAAAATTTCCTTGTGAGGTTAAGTAAGAGAACTTTAATTATATAAGTATCTATCAACGTTTTATAAATACCAATTGAAAATCCTTTTGAAAACACACACAACTCCAAGTCCAACTTAAGCTCTTTGCTTCTTTTCTTAGCGTGGTTGTTTGTGACCACTTATAGGGAGCTTCAAGAATCATCCAACCCTGATGTGATCAGCATCAGTGTTGAACTATCCTTCTACTCCAATTTTGTGTTCGGCTTCCCTTGATCACATGCAAATCAAGTTCCACCTCCCACTTCATTTTCACGCATCAAATAAATCACTCATTTCCAATTTTCTATCTTTTTAATCATTCTAATCATGATCATACATCTCCAAAGATAGAACTTCGTCTATCAGTTATTCCCATACACTTTAATCCTGTTGCCTATGGAATCTTATTCTCACTAGGTTCTATGTCGGTTTCATACCCTTTCATGCATCACTATAAAGTATATATATATATACACATATATTTTATCAAAATACAACACCTGGTTTTACATTTATACACTGTCGGGGCTTTTGTTCCCCCGGGAGTTTCTCTACTCCCCACACTTGTACTATCACACACAACTGTTAACAAACACACACACTTATCACAATGGTATTCGCATCTTCTGTGCGCAATTACCACAATTAAACCATGAATGAATGTGTATGTTTACGTAACACACACACCAATCATCAAAACAATAATATAATTTTGTGCTATGCACAATATAAATCACATACACTACGTACACTTGTACGGTAATATACACTAAGTGGTTTTGCGCTCTACCCCCCTTAAAAGGGATTACGCCCACGTAATCAATCACTAAACATTGGCTTAAATGTTCTGCCGTCGTGAAGTGTTTTAACTTCCACGCGGTCTATTACACAATGGATTCTGATTAGAGGATCTTAACCATATTGGCGGTTTAGTCCCTAACCAAGAATTCGCATTGGAGTTGTAACTCATAACCGGTTTCGGTCCTGGCCTGTGAGGCTTTTAGGCGTTAATAATTAGCCATTCACTCATGTTCACCATGTACATTCAACACTTGATCACTGGCTCACTAGTTTCTGCTGCGAAACTCTGATAACTGTAGAGCTTAATTGCTCCCTTTTTGTTATTCTTACCGTATTGTATATCCCCAATTGTCACCTTCATCTTGGTAACAATGGTTTCTCAACCGACGCGTGGTATCTCTTACCGTTAGCGAATTCGGTGAGTTATAAACTTTCTATCCACTTCCATAACAATTTACTGTGTATACAGCTATGTATTTCACAATGATTGACTTGTTCCCTTTCGACTTACTGTCGGTTGAGATTGAGCTACTACCTAGTGTGTAGTGCTCTCTCATCTATTTACAACATTTGGGGTATATTCTATACCAATATTTGGCAGTTAGTGCTACTGTAGTCACTTACTGTTAATCATGTCTCCACATTTGGTTTTGTACAAGTACTCTTTTATTGGTGTGGTCTTGCATTTCCTATGCATCGGCCATTATAACATTATTCCTCCACAATTAACATGTTTCCAATTCCTAGCTATCCCACTCGATCATTACTGCGCAAGTGCAATACCAAAACACTCAGTCATACAGAGTGCAGAGGCGTAAACTCTTGACAGTAAATCCCTTATGTGATTCGCCATGGAATTCACACTGAGTTCCTCATCACATAGTACCTACCACTGGCTTATTGCCTAGTCTGTGTATCATCACTTGCTTGCATGTCCACTGAGTTTAACTCATAACTGGTCTTATCTGTTACATTATCGTTTAACAACATTTATACAACGGTCGCTTGTTGCGCACCGTGCTCTTACTCCTTGTATAACATCAGCTTACATCGTATCTGCTGTCACCTCAACTTCCACACATAAACTTACATCATTCACAATATGGTTCATCCCTCCTTTGGATGACCACCAAATGCTCCTTGAGCATCGATCATTCGAGTCACAAGCCGGCATTATTCAGCTCGGTGTTTCACTTTATACACACATGTTACTAAGCTAACTGCTTTCTTTCAATAACAATATGGTCAATCCTTAACATATTACTTGGGCTTGATACACATAACCACCGCTCCTGCGGTTTCAGAATATCGAGAGGTATCCCCACTCTTAATGCAGTGGTTCGTCTACCACTCTATTTACTTATACAACATAAACTTCTACCATCAATCGAATTTATATAACATATCTTGCTTATGGCTTATAAGCCTTATTTGCCTTGCGCTGGGCTCATTGTAGGCTGTCCACCCACATGTACTCCTCTGTACAACATTACATGGTTTGGATATTATATTGGGCTCCATGACAAGTCGTTGCATCACGTTCCTTTCATGGGATTCCCCTTAGGTTTGTCAGTCTGTCTCCTGACAACTCAGGTCTAAACTGGGTGTTAGTTCAACCCTTGTGTTTCTGTCATGCATTTCGTTCAACAAGTGTTGATGCGAACACCCCTCAAGGATTGCTCCTGGGTGTTGCTACGTTATGCTTTACATTTGTTTCACACTTATTGGTATATTCCATTAGCCACGCCTTTTGCGTTCTTAACTGGCTTATTATCTCCTTCTATGAAGATCAACATTTCCTGGTAGTGTAGGTACTCATTCTGGGAGTTTCATCCCGTTCTTTGCACATTAATGTGTCCACATTAGGCATCTGCCTTGCCATGAATAGGCTGGGTCTCCGTTCCAGCTATCATGTTTATCCCTGAGGATCCTTAAGACGTATACGATGTCTTTACATTACAGTTAGTGCACTTCGCACCTCCTGACTCTTAAAATATTTCCTTGAAAATGCATTCACTGATTCCTTTAGTCTAGTTATCTCAACTGAGTTCCTTAACTTCAACCATTCCTTGTAATCTTTAGCTCTTGTTTGATTTACACTGCTGACCGTAGACGGAGTCGACTACTTCCCGTGTTTCGGACTCTTCTCGTATACATATATGGGGTATCATACTGATACATTACTACTTACCCAACTAACCCATAAAGGTCTGTCAGGCCCACAAGCTCCTATCGGAGTGCGGTCGTCCCACAATTCAATTGGTACACTCGTAGTGTCCGTCACACCGCCTAGGTGAAGTATTCTGTTGTCAACTCCCTTATATTGTCCCGTGACAATATTCATTCCTTACTTCCCGAACTTAATCGAGGGAAAGTTTATCCATTGTTGTATCCTTGTCAACTGTCCTTGGTTTTACTGGTTTGGTTTAAAAGAAGGTTGAAAAGAAGTGTTGGTTTGAAAGAAAATCTGGTTTGAAAAGAAAAGGGTTTGAATAAATCTGGGTTTGAAAGAAAATTTTCATGGTTTCACAACATCTTCTTACCTTAACCAAGTCTAGCTTCTTGCTGACTGGTGTATTTACAATTACAGAGGTTAGGCTACCAAGCCCTTCCATGGTCATAATGATCCTGTTTAACTTCATGGTACTTTACTAAGTACTTGTAGTGGTTATAAATTTCCCGAACAGCCCTGTCATAGCAGCACTTGCTATGGCAAGTGCGCCATGCTAACTGGCAATCGGTTTAACACATACCGGTTGTGGTATTCTTTTTACCCAGACTGTCATCAGTGGCCTTGTTGGCCCTCACTGATCTTACTGCCTTGATAATGACTCTTCTAGGTGAGTTCTCACTGTCTTCACATGACGATCATCAACTAGGGTGTTTCCCATTCTGGGAGACCCCTTTGTCTTAGTATTGTATTCTCTTTGTAGCCCGTTCCACGTATTTATCGCGGTTACTGAGACTTGTCTCTTGTTTGGGCACTACGTTGTAGTTCCCTTGTCGGTTGGTATGCCGTTGGTGTATTATTTATCAATTGTGGTCCCGTAGACACTCGTCTCGGGTTTCACTAATCCACTTCTTGCCTGTTGCACGGTCGGTGCGTTGCAAGCTGGTCATCCTCGACTGCTCGGCATGTCGACCCAGGTTGCCAGAAATTCTATTCTCTTATACACAAAATCCTTCATTCTTCGCTATTAAATGCGGTTAACATCATTCTGATGGAGACCGTCTCCGGGATTCCCAGTTTTCGGGATCTACCGTATGACAGGTTCTCCGTACCTTTGGAGGTACTTAATAACAGCCAGATCGGGTATTCCCGAGTATGAGAGGACTTTCATCTCTCTGGCGTTGTTGCCCAAGTTATAAAACAGGGATTGTGGAGGGTGGGATGGATATTGTAGGTTTCCAGTAGTCACTGGTAGTTCCTAACTAGCGTATCTCTCACGCTATCACTCAACCCTTAACCCAAAGTACTTAAATCCTAACTCGGTACTGGTACTTCCTAAGCTCGGTAATTCAGTCATCAGAGCGATACTTCGCTCTGATACCACTTTTTGTAACACCCCATCCAACATTAACATACTTACAACAAACTGCAGCGGAAGAACAACCTCATCACATTACTTAACTCGTTGGTGTTACACGCCGTAAGCCACCCACGTGGCTAACAAGGCTAATACATACACAATGTACCGGTCTGAGGGCTAAATTCCCGAGCGACTACACATTACTATCCCTTTCCATTAACAACAACAACAACGTACACCTTCCAACTATACCGAGTATTAATAAACTGATGCCGACAACAATTTCGGTCTTACTACACCTACTGTATATATACACTTAAATGTTTACCCATGTACAACGACTACCCGTCCTACTCTCGAACGGCTTCCAGCACTTCGTACCTGAAATAAGAAAAGAAGAGAAAGGGTGGCCCCCAAGGGGCTCAGCACCTTTGCTGGTATGGTAATCCCGCAGCCCACATGCTACCGGGCCACGCACAACTACTTGACGTCTTAGCATGCGGTTGATTATATTTAAATCATACATGTAACAACGAACACACATCACATAACATTCGCCTCAACGGGCTCAACAAACGGATAATATATCCTTACTTAATAAGTCACTCATGGTATTCATCATGCCTAGAGTGTTCCTCCTCTGATGGAGCTACTTCCTTAATAGACGACACATACCCTTAAATCGGGTTACCCTTAAACGCCTCTTATCACAAACTGGGAATCATATCCATGATCCACACACTCCACATTTTACAACATATAACATACACTACATAACAACACTTAACAACACTTTGCACGTTTCCACGTGCACAACATACACCGCAATAGATATTGCATCACAACAAAGATACATAACATAACGGGAATGGTCCTCTCAGGAACCGACCCAAACATCACTAATACACTGGTGAGCCTAGAGATTGTTGCCAGTCTCATGATAAGCTCGTTACATAACTCGTTACCGTCTCGTTAAATGAACGGTTAACTTAACACAAGGTGTCTCGGATATAGTGATCCAAGCACACCGAAAAAACATAACAATAGTATGCCCCTGTGGCCCGACGTGAGTCAGTAATAGCCTTGGTTAAGCTAAAGGGAAGGTTGGGAACCAAATTGGAAAACAACCATAACATACAGAGAGGATCGAACCTGCTATGACAACGACCCCCATACTCACACGCGTGGCCGGAACAGACCGGACTCCTCACTCCCCCGTTAGCACTTGTTAGAAGTTCAACTTTGAACTTTATTAAACAATCACAAACATTGGGTTAAGTCTTGTTAGACATACACAAGGGAAGAGAGAGTCATACCTTCACATACAAACATCACACACAAACATCACATAACCAACTCACGCATAGCCGTGGTTAGAACGTTCCTTAAGTCGGAACGTTGTTACCGGATACCGTTCTCCTACGTTTACCTAATAGTGGTTAACTAGCCCTTCAAGCGCATTCGAGGTTACCGGTATCGGCACGTAAACATACAATAACAATCACGACTGTAAACTCGTTTCATGATTTATCTCATAACGTGGCAAACATACAGAAAAACACATTGGCATACAAGCCGGTGTAATCCGGTAGGACACAGGTTGCAAGAAAACCATACCTGTCACCGGAGTCCACTTTACCACGTCCACTTATGTTCCTCGAGCAATTCTCGAACAACTGATAACATTACATGTATTTTTATAACATCGGGGTAGCATGATTATTTAATGTCTAATGCTTATAAATTCTCCCCGGTAGCTTAGGTTACATAGCTTAAATTTGAAACTTGTACTCTCACACAAACAACCCACCCACTTAATGGTCAAAACACCTAAAAATGTCCTTAACAACCTTATGACATCATTACCTATCAATCTCCATCATTACATATCATTTCATAACCTTAAACAACACATTTTTTTTTTGGTCCGACCGACACTTACCGACCGAACTTGTCCAAGTTCGGTCCATTCCAGAACACATTTTCGTCAAAATTTCTACTCCGACCGACCTTGTAAGTTCGGTCGCATGTTCGGTCTATTCCCGAGAGTTTCTTCCCTTTGAAAATTCAAGCCCGACCGAACTTGCCAAGTCCGGTCCCATGTTCGGTCGGTTCCAGAAAGTTAATCCTTACACAAAATATAAGCCCGACCGACCTTGCAAGTCCGGTCCCTAAGGTCGGTCCATTCCAGAAACTAATTCTCGCAGGGTAAACTGGGCTCGACCGACCTTGGCAAGTTCGGTCGCAAGGTCGGTCTGCCCCAGACCTTTATTTCCATTACCCATTTAACTCCAAACTTCACCTCATATATCCTAATATGTCCTAACCTCATTTGGGGACTTCAACACATCCTTAGCCAAGTAAACTCTTTAAATCACACACCAAAACCATCTTATCATTCACAAACTCCTTAAAATTCCTAGCACTTGGAATGTTTCTCCTTAAGATTTCTAGGTGGTATTTCACCTATAATGACCAAAATACCAAGGTGTTTCCTCTACACCTTAACATCATATCTCAACTTCTTTTCTTACTGACTTAATCTTCTTTTCACAAAACCTTCTCTAAACATTATTCCTACCTTGCACATCACATAACCTAAACCTTAAACAAACTTCTCCAAGACTTTAATACATTCTCAAAAACACACATTGAATTCCTCGGACTTCCAAGATAACACTTAAATCCTTGCATCACTCTAAATCACCTTAATACATGTTTTCTTCTCAAGTAAACATTCATTCACCTTTAACACTTCCTAGTTCACCAAAACTCACTTGAAACACTTAGAACTTCTTACACCTTTTCCCAAATTTGGCCATAGCTTCTCTTGTATTTACTCACATCCAAACACTTAGGTTTTTACCTCATTTCATTCAAGAACACCTAAAATCCATCAAGAACATTTTTACACACAAACTTCACACATTAAGCACCACATCACAATATAGTGCATAACTTAAATTGCTTGGCACTTAGGCCCTTAAATAACATGGCTCTTAGGCCCTTAATAACATAAACCATAAACATGAATTTCCCACATAAGTATGCCTTTGACCTGCAAATACATACACCGAACATATGTTCTTTTACTAGTCTCCTTGAGAGCATTTTACTAGCTCATTTGCCATTGGCTCCTTAGGTATTTTATTAAGCAAATCAAGCTCATTTTCCTAAGGCATTTAAACTACATTGAGATAGTTTGTTTACCTCTTTTCCTCAAATTTCTTTCTTGTTTCCTTGTAAAACCGGTAGGGCATTTGGTTCCTTGTCAACTTCTAAACAATGTACAAATAATAGAATGAGTATTCAAGCATTATGCTTCATCTCATTGTAAACCCTAGTTACACATATTGTTTTAACACATTAAGGTAATTGTTTTACCTTGGAATTGGAAGAGAACTTGAACAAGTATCAAGAGAGGACTCCTCCTAGCCCTTGGAAGATTCAAATGAAGCTAAAACAAGCAAGGTAAATACACCATGGTGAGGTGAATTTTCGGTCAACATGAAAACATGGAGGAAACATGGATTTTCTTTGAGTTTCCTTACCTAGGAGCAAAGGAGAGTAATAATGGGTAGAAACACAAGCTCAAGCTCCATCAATGGTGATTCTCCATGGCACCAAAATTGAGCTCTTGAAGATTTGAAAAGGTAGAAGTGTAGAGCTTGACCTAACTAAGACAAATATGGTCTTAGAATTTGATTTGGAGCATGGAGTTGGATTTGGCAAGGAAATGAAGATGGAGAAGAGAGGGCTGTTGCAAATCGTAAATGGAGGAAAGGAGAAGGTGAAGAACCGTGTGAAATGAAAGAAGAGAAGGAAATGAGAAGATGAGTTTGCTTTTGGAGATATTTATGTTATAAAGCAAAATAGTACTTTACTTTAAGTTTTTCTTTACTTATTTGATTTCTTTTACAACTTGGTGACTCACTACTACAAAAACCGGCCACCATTTAGTTAGAAGGGTAATATAGTCTTTATTGACCAATTTAATTACTTATAACATTATATGTTACAAACTAGCTTATAAAAGTTACTATTCACAAACTAAGGCACATAGAAGTGAAATTTTTGATTTCCCATTAATATAGCCACCCAAATGTGATACTATATAGTACACATATTAATTAAAGAGTAATGATGGACATTTAGCCATTCAAAACTCATTTACAAGACAATTTTTCAAAAACGTGCTTTAAGACTCCTTAAAGCACATTTTGTGTTTTAACTTGTTTTCAAGCTTGGTTTTCTTTGGTAATTGATTTACTATGTTCATTAACATATTTATAAAGTATAGGTATGACCTTTAGGTCTTATACACATTTATCCCAAGCTTAGAGCACATTTTTGCTCTTATTGACTTTAAGGTATTTTCTTGTGTTTTATTTGGTTTAACTGTCCACCAAGGTTTCCTAAGGACTTATTTAGCCTTATTAAATCATAATTAAATGTTATCAAGTCTTGGTAGGCTCTTTGGGTCCTAACCAAGTTCACTCATAGCTTAGAGCATGTTTTTGCTCAAACTGTATCTTAGCGTTTTATTGCATTTTACTATGGTTTAATTGTTTACTGATGTTTCTAAGGCACTTTTTAGCCTTTACATACCATATTTTGATATTTAAACCACATATCAAGGTTTGGGGTATTTCAATCTACCCCCCTTAAAAGAACTTCGTCCTCGAAGTTCACACTTTTCACACATCTATAGATTAGAACACAGGAATCACTTGGAAATAAACTTCCATAACCAAACACACTCTACATCACAACCTCGGACTTAATGGTCCGGGCAACACATTCACATCCACACATAACATAACATATCTACCTGATAACCTCGGACTCTATGGTCTGGGTATCTTAACAACACTTACACATACATAACAACCCCTTGGACTCACCGGTCTTGGGTAACATCACAACATTTGGACACATAGGTCCCCATAACATAACAGTCTTCAGACACTTAGGTCTATGTAACACAACACATTTAGACTCATAGGTCTTGATAGTATACACTTTAGGAAATCCAAGTCAAAACAACATTCATTACACATACCACACAACATGTCAGAGCATGTATAGCAATCAAAAATATCCTTGATATTCACTATGATCCCGTAGAACCCGGTCGCGATGGACACCTTCCGTCCCCGTGCCTTTGGGAGGTCAAAACAATCACTTAAATTTAAAATTTCCTTGTGAGGTTAAGTAAGAGAACTTTAATTATATAAGTATCTATCAACGTTTTATAAATACCAATTGAAAATCCTTTTGAAAACACACACAACTCCAAGTCCAACTTAAGCTCTTTGCTTCTTTTCTTAGCGTGGTTGTTTGTGACCACTTATAGGGAGCTTCAAGAATCATCCAACCCTGATGTGATCAGCATCAGTGTTGAACTATCCTTCTACTCCAATTTTGTGTTCGGCTTCCCTTGATCACATGCAAATCAAGTTCCACCTCCCACTTCATTTTCACGCATCAAATAAATCACTCATTTCCAATTTTCTATCTTTTTAATCATTCTAATCATGATCATACATCTCCAAAGATAGAACTTCGTCTATCAGTTATTCCCATACACTTTAATCCTGTTGCCTATGGAATATTATTCTCACTAGGTTCTATGTCGGTTTCATACCCTTTCATGCATCACTATAAAGTATATATATATATATACACATATATTTATCAAAATACAACACCTGGTTTTACATTTATACACTGTCGGGGCTTTTGTTCCCCCGGGAGTTTCTCTACTCCCCACACTTGTACTATCACACAAACTGTTAACAAACACACACACTTATCACAATGGTATTCGCATCTTCTGTGCGCAATTACCACAATTAAACCATGAATGAATGTGTATGTTTACGTAACACACACACCAATCATCAAAACAATAATATAATTTTGTGCTATGCACAATAAATCACATACACTACGTACACTTGTATGGTAATATACACTAAGTGGTTTTGCGCTCTACCCCCCTTAAAAGGGATTACGCCCACGTAATCAATCACTAAACATTGGCTTAAATGTTCTGCCGTCGTGAAGTGTTTTAACTTCCACGCGGTCTATTACACAATGGATTCTGATTAGAGGATCTTAACCATATTGGCGGTTTAGTCCCTAACCAAGAATTCGCATTGGAGTTGTAACTCATAACCGGTTTCGGTCCTGGCCTGTGAGGCTTTTAGGCGTTAATAATTAGCCATTCACTCATGTTCACCATGTACATTCAACACTTGATCACTGGCTCACTAGTTTCTGCTGCGAAACTCTGATAACTGTAGAGCTTAATTGCTCCCTTTTTGTTATTCTTACCGTATTGTATATCCCCAATTGTCACCTTCATCTTGGTAACAATGGTTTCTCAACCGACGCGTGGTATCTCTTACCGTTAGCGAATTCGGTGAGTTATAAACTTTCTATCCACTTCCATAACAATTTACTGTGTATACAGCTATGTATTTCACAATGATTGACTTGTTCCCTTTCGACTTACTGTCGGTTGAGATTGAGCTACTACCTAGTGTGTAGTGCTCTCTCATCTATTTACAACATTTGGGGTATATTCTATACCAATATTGGCAGTTAGTGCTACTGTAGTCACTTACTGTTAATATGTCTCCACATTTGGTTTTGTACAAGTACTCTTTTATTGGTGTGGTCTTGCATTTCCTATGCATCGGCCATTATAACATTATTCCTCCACAATTAACATGTTTCCAATTCCTAGCTATCCCACTCGATCATTACTGCGCAAGTGCAATACCAAAACACTCAGTCATACAGAGTGCAGAGGCGTAAACTCTTGACAGTAAATCCCTTATGTGATTCGCCATGGAATTCACACTGAGTTCCTCATCACATAGTACCTACCACTGGCTTATTGCCTAGTCTGTGTATCATCACTTGCTTGCATGTCCACTGAGTTTAACTCATAACTGGTCTTATCTGTTACATTATCGTTTAACAACATTTATACAACGGTCGCTTGTTGCGCACCGTGCTCTTACTCCTTGTATAACATCAGCTTACATCGTATCTGCTGTCACCTCAACTTCCACACATAAACTTACATCATTCACAATATGGTTCATCCCTCCTTTGGATGACCACCAAATGCTCCTTGAGCATCGATCATTCGAGTCACAAGCCGGCATTATTCAGCTCGGTGTTTCACTTTATACACACATGTTACTAAGCTAACTGCTTTCTTTCAATAACAATATGGTCAATCCTTAACATATTACTTGGGCTTGATACACATAACCACCGCTCCTGCGGTTTCAGAATATCGAGAGGTATCCCCACTCTTAATGCAGTGGTTCGTCTACCACTCTATTTACTTATACAACATAAACTTCTACCATCAATCGAATTTATATAACATATCTTGCTTATGGCTTATAAGCCTTATTTGCCTTGCGCTGGGCTCATTGTAGGCTGTCCACCCACATGTACTCCTCTGTACAACATTACATGGTTTGGATATTATATTGGGCTCCATGACAAGTCGTTGCATCACGTTCCTTTCATGGGATTCCCCTTAGGTTTGTCAGTCTGTCTCCTGACAACTCAGGTCTAAACTGGGTGTTAGTTCAACCCTTGTGTTTCTGTCATGCATTTCGTTCAACAAGTGTTGATGCGAACACCCCTCAAGGATTGCTCCTGGGTGTTGCTACGTTATGCTTTACATTTGTTTCACACTTATTGGTATATTCCATTAGCCACGCCTTTTGCGTTCTTAACTGGCTTATTATCTCCTTCTATGAAGATCAACATTTCCTGGTAGTGTAGGTACTCATTCTGGGAGTTTCATCCCGTTCTTTGCACATTAATGTGTCCACATTAGGCATCTGCCTTGCCATGAATAGGCTGGGTCTCCGTTCCAGCTATCATGTTTATCCCTGAGGATCCTTAAGACGTATACGATGTCTTTACATTACAGTTAGTGCACTTCGCACCTCCTGACTCTTAAAATATTTCCTTGAAAATGCATTCACTGATTCCTTTAGTCTAGTTATCTCAACTGAGTTCCTTAACTTCAACCATTCCTTGTAATCTTTAGCTCTTGTTTGATTTACACTGCTGACCGTAGACGGAGTCGACTACTTCCCGTGTTTCGGACTCTTCTCGTATACATATATGGGGTATCATACTGATACATTACTACTTACCCAACTAACCCATAAATAGGTCTGTCAGGCCCACAAGCTCCTATCGGAGTGCGGTCGTCCCACAATTCAATTGGTACACTCGTAGTGTCCGTCACACGCCTAGGTGAAGTATTCTGTTGTCAACTCCCTTATATTGTCCCGTGACAATATTCATTCCTTACTTCCCGAACTTAATCGAGGGAAAGTTTATCCATTGTTGTATCCTTGTCAACTGTCCTTGGTTTTACTGGTTTGGTTTAAAAGAAGGTTGAAAAGAAGTGTTGGTTTGAAAGAAAATCTGGTTTGAAAAGAAAAGGGTTTGAATAAATCTGGGTTTGAAAGAAAATTTTCATGGTTTCACAACATCTTCTTACCTTAACCAAGTCTAGCTTCTTGCTGACTGGTGTATTTACAATTACAGAGGTTAGGCTACCAAGCCCTTCCATGGTCATAATGATCCTGTTTAACTTCATGGTACTTTACTAAGTACTTGTAGTGGTTATAAATTTCCCGAACAGCCCTGTCATAGCAGCACTTGCTATGGCAAGTGCGCCATGCTAACTGGCAATCGGTTTAACACATACCGGTTGTGGTATTCTTTTTACCCAGACTGTCATCAGTGGCCTTGTTGGCCCTCACTGATCTTACTGCCTTGATAATGACTCTTCTAGGTGAGTTCTCACTGTCTTCACATGACGATCATCAACTAGGGTGTTTCCCATTCTGGGAGACCCCTTTGTCTTATATTGTATTCTCTTTGTAGCCCGTTCCACGTATTTATCGCGGTTACTGAGACTTGTCTCTTGTTTGGGCACTACGTTGTAGTTCCCTTGTCGGTTGGTATGCCGTTGGTGTATTATTTATCAATTGTGGTCCCGTAGACACTCGTCTCGGGTTTCACTAATCCACTTCTTGCCTGTTGCACGGTCGGTGCGTTGCAAGCTGGTCATCCTCGACTGCTCGGCATGTCGACCCAGGTTGCCAGAAATTCTATTCTCTTATACACAAAATCCTTCATTCTTCGCTATTAAATGCGGTTAACATCATTCTGATGGAGACCGTCTCCGGGATTCCCAGTTTTCGGGATCTACCGTATGACAGGTTCTCCGTACCTTTGGAGGTACTTAATAACAGCCAGATCGGGTATTCGCGAGTATGAGAGGACTTTCATCTCTCTGGCGTTGTTGCCCAAGTTATAAAACAGGGATTGTGGAGGGTGGGATGGATATTGTAGGTTTCCAGTAGTCACTGGTAGTTCCTAACTAGCGTATCTCTCACGCTATCACTCAACCCTTAACCCAAAGTACTTAAATCCTAACTCGGTACTTCCTAAGCTCGGTAATTCAGTCATCAGAGCGATACTTCGCTCTGATACCACTTTTTGTAACACCCCATCCAACATTAACATACTTACAACAAACTGCAGCGGAAGAACAACCTCATCACATTACTTAACTCGTTGGTGTTACACGCCGTAAGCCACCCACGTGGCTAACAAGGCTAATACATACACAATGTACCGGTCTGATGGGCTAAATTCCCGAGCGACTACACATTACTATCCCTTTCCATTAACAACAACAACAACGTACACCTTCCAACTATACCGAGTATTAATAAACTGATGCCGACAACAATTTCGGTCTTACTACACCTACTGTATATATACACTTAAATGTTTACCCATGTACAACGACTACCCGTCCTACTCTCGAACGGCTTCCAGCACTTCGTACCTGAAATAAGAAAAGAAGAGAAAGGGTGGCCCCCAAGGGGCTCAGCACCTTTGCTGGTATGGTAATCCCGCAGCCCACATGCTACCGGGCCACGCACAACTACTTGACGTCTTAGCATGCGGTTGATTATATTTAAATCATACATGTAACAACGAACACACATCACATAACATTCGCCTCAACGGGCTCAACAAACGGATAATATATCCTTACTTAATAAGTCACTCATGGTATTCATCATGCCTAGAGTGTTCCTCCTCTGATGGAGCTACTTCCTTAATAGACGACACATACCCTTAAATCGGGTTACCCTTAAACGCCTCTTATCACAAACTGGGAATCATATCCATGATCCACACACTCCACATTTTACAACATATAACATACACTACATAACAACACTTAACAACACTTTGCACGTTTCCACGTGCACAACATAACACCGCAATAGATATTGCATCACAACAAAGATACATAACATAACGGGAATGGTCCTCTCAGGAACCGACCCAAACATCACTAATACACTGGTGAGCCTAGAGATTGTTGCCAGTCTCATGATAAGCTCGTTACATAACTCGTTACCGTCTCGTTAAATGAACGGTTAACTTAACACAAGGTGTCTCGGATATAGTGATCCAAGCACACCGAAACAAACATAACAATAGTATGCCCCTGTGGCCCGACGTGAGTCAAGTAATAGCCTTGGTTAAGCTAAAGGGAAGGTTGGGAACCAAATTGGAAAACAACCATAACATACAGAGAGGATCGAACCTGCTATGACAACGACCCCCATACTCACACGCGTGGCCGGAACAGACCGGACTCCTCACTCCCCCGTTAGCACTTGTTAGAAGTTCAACTTTGAACTTTATTAAACAATCACAAACATTGGGTTAAGTCTTGTTAGACATACACAAGGGAAGAGAGAGTCATACCTTCACATACAAACATCACACACAAACATCACATAACCAACTCACGCATAGCCGTGGTTAGAACGTTCCTTAAGTCGGAACGTTGTTACCGGATACCGTTCTCCTACGTTTACCTAATAGTGGTTAACTAGCCCTTCAAGCGCATTCGAGGTTACCGGTATCGGCACGTAAACATACAATAACAATAACGACTGTAAACTCGTTTCATGATTTATCTCATAACGTGGCAAACATACAGAAAAACACATTGGCATACAAGCCGGTGTAATCCGGTAGGACACAGGTTGCAAGAAAACCATACCTGTCACCGGAGTCCACTTTACCACGTCCACTTTGTTCCTCGAGCAATTCTCGAACAACTGATAACATTACATGTATTTTTATTAACATCGGGGTAGCATGATTATTTAATGTCTAATGCTTATAACTTCTCCCCGTTAGCTTAGTTACATAGCTTAACATTTTTAACTTGTTTTACTCTCACATTCTAATACAACTTTTCACCCACTTAATTGTCATTAAAACTCACCTAACATGTCCTTAACAACCTTATGACATCATTACCTATCAATCTCCATCATTACATATCATTTCATAACCTTAAACAACATTTTTTTTTGGTCCGACCGACCTTACCGACCGAACTTGTCCAAGTTCTCCATTCCAGAACACATTTCCGTCAAAATTTTCTACTCCGACCGACCTTGTAAGTTCGGTCGCATGTTCGGTCTATTCCCGAGAGTTTCTTCCCTTTGAAAATTCAAGCCCGACCGAACTTGCCAAGTCCGGTCCCATGTTCGGTCGGTTCCAGAAAGTTAATCCTTACACAAAATATAAGCCCGACCGACCTTGCAAGTCCGGTCCCTAAGGTCGGTCCATTCCAGAAACTAATTCTCGCAGGGTAAACTGGGCTCGACCGACCTTGGCAAGTTCGGTCGCAAGGTCGGTCTGCCCCAGACCTTTATTTTCCATTGCCCATTTAACTCCAAACTTCACCTCATATATCCTAATATGTCCTAACCTCATTTGGGGACTTCAAACACATCCTTAGCCAAGTACTAAACTCTTTAAATCACACACCAAAACCATCTTATCATTCACAAACTCCTTACAAAATTCCTAGCACTTGGAATGTTTTCTCCTTAAGATTTCTAGGTGGTATTTCACCTATAATGACCAAAATACCAAGGTGTTTCCTCTACACCTTAACATCATATCTCAAACTTCTTTTCTTACTGACTTAATCTTCTTTTTCACAAAACCTTCTCTAAACATTATTCCTACCTTGCACATCACATAACCTAAACCTTAAACAAACTTCTCCAAGACTTTAATACATTCTCAAAAACACACATTGAATTCCTCGGACTTCCAAGATAACACTTAAATCCTTGCATCACTCTAAATCACCTTAATACATGTTTTCTTCTCAAGTAAACATTCATTCACCTTTAACACTTCCTAGTTCACCAAAACTCACTTGAAACACTTAGAACTTCTTACACCTTTTCCCAAATTTGGCCATAGCTTCTCTTGTATTTACTCACATCCAAACACTTAGGTTTTTACCTCATTTCATTCAAGAACACCTAAAATCCATCAAGAACATTTTTACACACAAACTTCACACATTAAGCACCACATCACAATATAGTGCATAACTTAAATTGCTTGGCACTTAGGCCCTTAAATAACATGGCTCTTAGGCCCTTAAATAACATAAACCATAAACACTGAATTTCCCACATAAGTATGCCTTTGACCTGCAAATACATACACCGATACATATGTTCTTTTACTAGTCTCCTTGAGAGCATTTTACTAGCTCATTTGCCATTGGCTCCTTAGGTATTTTATTAAGCAAATCAAGCTCATTTTCCTAAGGCATTTAAACTACATTGAGATAGTTTGTTTACCTTTTTCCTCACAAATTTCTTTCTTGTTTCCTTGTAAAACCGGTAGGGCATTTGGTTCCTTGTCAACTTCTAAACAATGTACAAATAATAGAATGAGTATTCAAGCATTATGCTTCATCTCATTGTAAACCCTAGTTACACATATTGTTTTAACACATTAAGGTAATTGTTTTACCTTGGAATTGGAAGAGAACTTGAACAAGTATCAAGAGAGGACTCCTCCTAGCCCTTGGAAGATTCAAATGAAGCTAAAACAAGCAAGGTAAATACACCATGGTGAGGTGAATTTTCGGTCAACATGAAAACATGGAGGAAACATGGATTTTCTTTGAGTTTCCTTACCTAGGAGCAAAGGAGAGTAATAATGGGTAGAAACACAAGCTCAAGCTCCATCAATGGTGATTCTCCATGGCACCAAAATTGA
Organism: Limonium bicolor; assembly: GCA_023374045.1. Taxonomy (NCBI): domain Eukaryota; kingdom Viridiplantae; phylum Streptophyta; class Magnoliopsida; order Caryophyllales; family Plumbaginaceae; genus Limonium; species Limonium bicolor. Next base: position 1,454 of record JAIOTZ010000229.1, on the reverse strand, counting down.
GCTCTTGAAGATTTGAAAAGGTAGAAGTGTAGAGCTTGACCTAACTAAGACAAATATGGTCTTAGAATTTGATTTGGAGCATGGAGTTGGATTTGGCAAGGAAATGAAGATGGAGAAGAGAGGGCTGTTGCAAATCGTAAATGGAGGAAAGGAGAAGGTGAAGAACCGTGTGAAATGAAAGAAGAGAAGGAAATGAGAAGATGAGTTTGCTTTTGGAGATATTTATGTTATAAAGCAAAATAGTACTTTACTTTAAGTTTTTCTTTACTTATTTGATTTCTTTTACAACTTGGTGACTCACTACTACAAAAACCGGCCACCATTAGTTAGAAGGGTAATATAGTCTTTATTGACCAATTTATTTACTTATAACATTATATGTTACAAACTAGCTTATAAAAGTTACTATTCACAAACTAAGGCACATAGAAGTGAAATTTTTGATTTCCCATTAATATAGCCACCCAAATGTGATACTATATAGTACACATTAATTAAAGAGTAATGATGGACATTTAGCCATTCAAAACTCATTTACAAGACAATTTTTCAAAAACGTGCTTTAAGACTCCTTAAAGCACATTTTGTGTTTTAACTTGTTTTCAAGCTTGGTTTTCTTTGGTAATTGATTTACTATGTTCATTAACATATTTATAAAGTATAGGTATGACCATTAGGTCTTATACACATTTATCCCAAGCTTAGAGCACATTTTTGCTCTTATTGACTTTAAGGTATTTTCTTGTGTTTTATTTGGTTTAACTGTCCACCAAGGTTTCCTAAGGACTTATTTAGCCTTATTAAATCATAATTAAATGTTATCAAGTCTTGGTAGGCTCTTTGGGTCCTAACCAAGTTCACTCATAGCTTAGAGCATGTTTTTGCTCAAACTGTATCTTAGCGTTTTATTGCATTTTACTATGGTTTAATTGTTTACTGATGTTTCTAAGGCACTTTTTAGCCTTTACATACCATATTTTGATATTTAAACCACATATCAAGGTTTGGGGTATTTCAACGTGGGTCGACATGCTTAGCCAGTCGATAGGACCCTACCTGATAGGCCAAAAAGGTGGACTAAAATATCCCTAGGAATAAAGAAATAAATGAAGTTTGGCTAACCAATTAATTAAGATAAAATGGTTAAGTATGGGTAAGAATGCTATGGAAATAAAATTATGCAATCCATATACTAGGGGGATTAATGCCAGTAAACCTCCCCTGAAATAACGAAATAAAGGAACATAATCCGAAACAACAGTAATCAAGTAAATAAAGTTGGTACAAACAATAGTACCCAATGCAACGTAAAAATCAGTGTACCAGCTGCTCCAATACACGGCATTACCATACTCTCCAACATCACCCCCGAAAAGTGATCTCCCTTGTAAATACCTAAAAAGCAATTTGTAATGCCACTATTACGAGATCATCCTTCCAAACACACTTCATTC